>PVJX010029641.1:0-22745 GCA_004027295.1 Dolichotis patagonum | reverse complement strand
CTTGCCAGGCAGGCGGTTAAGCCACTGAGCTAAATCCCCGGCCCTTTGATACTCATCTTAAGTCAGTAAGTTTAAAATACCATCCTTATTTATATGAACTTGCTTTGAAGACCCTTCTCCTTCCTCTTGTTCAACTCACGGTCTGTCCCAGAACTGTGTGCTTTTTCTCTGAACACCCCCCCCCCATCCTTCATCCGGGTCCTTCATCCATCCATCTCTGAGCCGAGAGTGGCCCCAGTCCCATGACCCACAGCGGAGTCACGCTGCCTCCCGGAGCAAGCAGCCCTCAGAACCAGTGTTTCACTTCACAGCTAAGGGCACTGAGACTGCAAGAGAGGAACTGGACTTTTCCAAGATCACGGGGCTGACTGTCTTATGATTTTTATATTACTATTCAAGAAGAGAGACATTGATTTCACCATACATTCTGTTCAACCATAGGTATCTATTAAATGACTACTCTGCCCAACAGTGAGCCAGGCACTGGGCCTCCAGAAATCAATAACACAGCTCCCAGCTTTCAAAAAGCCAAGTCTAGTGTGGGCTCTAAACACGATACCCACAGACTAGGCAAGGCCATGGTGGCTGAGAAACGTGGAGGCAGGCATGAATGCTGCAAGGGACCGAGCAGGCTCCTAAGACGGCCAGCTTTTAAGTGGGTTTGACAGGACCCGACTTGGACCTGAACGAGGAGGTGTTTGGCTATAAAGCCACAATGGCACAAAGCAGGTGCCCAAGGAGGAAGTCATCTGGCTCAGAGTAAGCTGGGGTGGCTCCTTGGAGGGTCTATGGCCCTCCCGCGGGCTGGATTTCATCCCCAAAACTTCCAAGTGGTGACTATAAAGAAAATGGCCAATGTGCAAGGAGGCCCTTGAGGGATCTAGCAGGAGATGCACACGGGCGTGTGCACACACCAGTCCTCATAGGATCCTGACTGGTAAACTTCTAAGCAACGTTAGCTCACAATCAGAAACCATTAAACACCCAAGAAAATAGTGCTCATGTGCAGGAGTCTGGGCACATTCGACAGCAGGACTGGAATTAGTGGATACATACACAAAATAACTATGTTCAGTATGATTAAAGAAGTGGGAAGCTAGTCGTGGTGGGGCACACCTGTAATCCCAGCAATCAGGAGACTGAGGCAGGTGGAGTGACAAAAATCTGAGGCCAGCCTGGGCTACATAGTGAGTTCAAGACCCACTGGGACTACATAACAAAACCCTGTCTCAAAAACAAAAACAAACAAACAAACAAAAAGCCAGTGGGAAATTAAAGACACAAGTAAGGAGTAAGATTTTTTAAAAACAGAAACACAAAACAGACCAAGCATATTTGGAAAAAAAAAAAAGAGAAATATATGAGTCAAGCATGATAGCATATGTCTGTAATCCCAATACTCTGGGAGGCTGAGGCAGGAGGATCACAAGTTCCTGCCTGGGCAATTTAGTGACTTAGCAACTTGTTTCAAAATAAAAAAAGGGCTGGGGATATAGCTCAATGTGAAAGCCCTGGATCAGGGGCTGAGGATGTGGACATATATATATAGTACACTTGCACCACAGCAATACATACAAGGCACCAGGTTTGATCCTCAGTGCCACAAAAAAGAAAAAAGAGTTGGGCATGATGGTACACATTTGCAATCCTAGCACTTGGGAGCCTGAGACAGGAGGATCACCATGAGCTCAAGGCAAGTCTGAACTACATACTGAGCCCCATCCCTCTTTAGCCAAAAAAAAAAAAAAAAAGAAGAAGAAAGGAAAAAGAAACACAGAAAATTAAAAAAAAAATCATCCAGATTAAAACCTCATCAGAGGTGGGCATTAGGGTACATGCCTGGAACCCTAGTGCCAGGGTTAGGTGGGGCGGGGGGGTGGGGGGGTGACGAGTTCAAGACCAACCTGGGCAACAGCCTGAGACTCTATCTCAAAAAAAAGGAAAAAACAAAATACCACATCAAATATTGAATCTATGAGTTAATACTGATACTAAATATAGCTTTTAAGAAAGGCTTAACAGAAGAGTAGAGATAACTAAACAGAATCAGTGAAGTGGAAGAAAATAAGAAATTACCCAGAAAAGGCTCAAAATAACAAAAAGAATGACAATGAAAAGTTGAGAGACAAAAGGTACAATAATATTTAATGTACATCTAAAAAAACCTAATACATATCTAGTTGGAATTCCCAAAGTAGAAACTAGAGAGATTAACAATAAACAATCTTCAGAACCAGGCATGGTAGAGAACCCCTGTAATCCTAGCAGTCAGGAGAGGCTGAGGCAGGAGGATTGCTATAATTTTGAGGCCAGCCTAAACTACATAATGAGTTCAAGGTCAGCCTGAACCACATAGCAAGACCCTGAGACCCTGTCCCCCCCCCCAAAAAAAAATCAATGAGACAATGGCTACAGATATTCTAGAACTGATGAAAACCATCAATCCTTGGTTCTCAGAATCCCAACAAATCTTTAGCAAAATAAAATTCATTCCTCATTCACACACACACACACACACACACACACCCCTAAGGAATATACCCAGGAGAACAGTAATCCCATTACCAGCTTCTACATCAGCAATAACATCCAGAAGTATAGGCAATGCTGCCTATAAGAACTAAGAGAAAATAGCTGTCAAGTTAATGTTTTATACCTGGCAAAAATATCTTTTAAATATAAGAATGAATTAATTTTCATTCTGAATGCTTATGACTAAAAAAACCCTTTACCACACAATATTCAGATCTCAGAAGAGCTGGCATAAGGGAAAAATGGGAGTAAAGGAATTTTAGAAAATGGAAAAATGTTGGTTGCTGTGGAGCTCACCTATAATCCCAGCACTCAGGAAGCTGAGGCAAGAGGATCACCATGAATTTCAGGCCATCCCAGGTTTTGAGACTGTCTCAAAACAACCAAAAACAAGCCAACAAATAAAACAGTGGAGGAGAGACCCCTCTGAATCAAATTGAAATAAAAAAGAATCAGGAAGAGAATAAACAAGTGCAAAATAAGACAATAAAAAGAAACCCATGTATCAAAACCTGTAACAAATATGAATGGCCTGAATTCACCAGTTAAACTACATAGATGTCAGCCCAGATCACAGAGGGAAGGCCCTGCAGCCTAAAGGAGGGACACAAGCTACAAACAGCCCTTGCCATCAGGCTGGGACAGGGACAGGAAAGGAGGCAAGAAGCACAGCACCACGCCAAGGCACCAGCATGGAGCAGGACAGGGAATGACAGGATCTGCAGGTTGGGGAGGAGCGCAGGCTCCAAGTGGCAACTTAGGGGACAAGGAACAGATGGGGTGCACTCTTCTTTTTAAAACACTGAGGTGAGGTAAGTGACACAAGGAGAGAGGGGCAAGGCTGTGGGGATAGGCCTTGGGGCCTGGGAGGGAGGTGTGGCGAGTCCCATGGAGGCAACCTGGGAAGGACACAGGTGCCGTGGCTTGGCTCGGGTGGGGTGAGCAGGACAGCTGAAAACTTGGAGGACAAGCGCTCAGTGCCTCTTCCAAGTCAGGGCAGGGCTGCTACATGTGGTCCTGTGAGCCTGTAGCTGGAGGAAGTCGCCCTAATAAGAAGGAAGGGCTGGTGACCCTGGGGTCCCAGAATGGGAACCACAAAGTAGGATTTGCTTCCGAAAACACCTGGGGCTTCTCAAAACACCCAGTGCTTCCCAGGGGCTGCTTGGATGAGGTCCTTGTGGGGACATTCTGATGTGACACAGAATACAGCCGTTCAAGCTTGGCCACTGCATTTCCCCAGAGACACAGGTCAGTCCGTGCCTGCTGTGTTGGGAACAGGAAGGGGTCCTGACAGCGACATCTAGGCACCGACATCTAGCCCTGAGCAGGGACAGTTTTGCAGGTGGGGCTGTGGGTAGGCATTGTCCTCACCTGGTGCTGATGCTGCAGGTCTTACACACAGTCAGGGGCAGGGAAGGAAGAAAGGGAGAAGAGTTTGGACACAGTGTGGTCCCTTATCCCTTCCCACTGCACTGAAAATCCTCCTATTTCCCACAGCTCCCTGCGCACTTCTAGAAATACACACACAATAGAATATACGTTCTCAGAGCCTTCCTCACAGTGACGGTGGTGAAAGACAGAAGCAAAACCCCCTTAAGAGGGCAACCCACTTCAAGCAGTCCTTTAACACTATTTCCAAACATGCGCATACATTATTAGAGAGAAACTACAGCCAAATAACATAGAAATGAATAAAAGAGAAGACAAAGGCCTCTGCACTTGGGGTAAGTTCTGGGGGTGGGGGAAGGGTCAGGATAGGGAGCACTATACATTAATAGTAAGTAATAAAACCAGTTATTTTACCATATGGCGCTGCTGATCCAGCACCCATTTGGCCCTGCTTTGGCTCTAGCATCCTCACCTCTCTCCTCCCTCAGAATGTATCACAATTTCCGGTCCCATCTCACACCTCCTAATGGGGGGGGCTTTTTTTTTTGGTACTGAAGATTGAACTCACGACTTCATACTTGTTTGTGCTACTGGTCCTGTTTTTTGGTCTTTTTGAGACAGGGTCTCCCTAGGTAGCCCAAGCTAGCCTCCAACCTTCAGTGCCCCCCTACCTCACTCAGCCTCCTGAGTGCTGGGATTATAGGTATGCGCCACCACACCTGGCTCACCTCACTAATTTAAGGGTACAATTCTTTAAGTGCCTTCCTTCTGACTCCACATTTTAAAATATATACTATTTAATGTTACGGTAATCTTGGCTTCTAATTCTTTTCTTTGCAAGCAAACATAAATTGGGCCCAAAGGTGACACAGGCTTGTGTGGCAACCTGGAGTTATCTGACACTCATTTCCTTGGAAAAACTGTTTTCTGCAGGAACAATTGTGGGAGCATGTGTCTGTGCATGTACATTGGGGCGGGGGGAGGTCTCTGTCATCTCAAACTGCTGACAAGAGTTCACCCCTCATTCCTGCTGCCCTGTCACTACAGGCTTCACAAGCAGGAACTCTGGTGCCCCGGCATATGACACAGGTGCCTAACGTGAACGAGCAACTGGCAGGTAAAGCAGAAGAACCAGGCTTGGTGCACAGTAAGTGCTGGGTAAGTGCAGAGGTGGGGGAAGCAAGCTGGGAAAGACTAAACTCCAGTTCTTAGGGCCATGGGCCTTTAGAATCAGTGAAAAACACAGGTCCTGTCCTCAGAAAAGTTCACACCTAGGAAAAGGTTTTCTGCAAGTACAAGGCCTGGAAGCCCACATGTGCCCTGCGTAGGTCAAGGACACCTGGTCTCAGCCCTCTAGGGTGACACTGGGGCTGTAGGACAGGCCTTGGAGGCAATTCTTACACTATCACCTTCCCAGGAACACGGAACTATCAAGAAGGTTCCTCTCCCCTGGGTGTAGGTTCCGCTTTTGGCAGAAACGTTACACCTCTCTTCCCCAAAGCCCTTCTGACCCTTGCCAGTTCTCTTGCTTCTGGCCAAATCCTCCCTAGGTTCCTGAAGACAACCTCCACGTGCAACAAAGCTCCTTGCACCTTCTGCAAAGGATTCTGATCCTTCTCCACAGCGCTCCTGGCCCAGCACATCACTAGTGCACACTCATGTTAGACCAGAGTGTAGACAATGCCTGCCACCTGTCACCCTACCTACTCCACACAGTGTCACCAGGGAAAGACACTGGGGAAGCCCAGGGCCTTGCCCTCAGAAGCCCAGAGCAGGCACAAAGACCACCAGAGAGGAAGTATGAGACTACCTACTTCCTTATTACCTGCCTGAGTACATCTGACTCTCACTGTGGGGCTGAGAACCTCCCGGGTCAGTCCTTGAGTCCATCAGACATCACCCTGCACAGAAATCTTGTGCAATACAAGGTCAGCAAGTCTGCTGAGGGCCTGAGATCCTGCACCTCCATGGCACTCCCAAGCCAGGTGAAGCCGGTCCATGGCCCACAGAGAGAGCAGCATGCCTTGCACCAGGTTGCTGCTCAGTACTCCTGGGGTACAGCCTCTACCCTTCCTCCTCCAGGCGGCTGTTTCAATGCCCTTCTTCAGGATGGCGTCCCTTCCCCCCTCCTCCCTGATTATGGCTCCTGTGCCTCTGAACTTTTTCCTTTGAAGCATTTATAACAACTGTAATTAAAGAGTATTTGTATAATTATTAGTTTAATGTCCGCCTCCCAGGGAGACTATAAGATGCACCAAGGATGGGCCGACACAGCATCCAGAACATCCAGGCTGCCCAGGCCTGGAACGGTGCTGCTACGGTTTGCAGTAGGCAGGGCCAGTGCTGGAGCAGGAAGGTAAGGTCTGCACCAGGAGAGCACTCAAGAGACCTCAGGGCAGACTACTCTGCTTAGACACAGCCCCAGTTTCCACTGCACATCACCTGCTCAGGGGTGTGGCTCAGAAGTAGAACTTTAGGTTGGAAAGCAACCTTTTCCAATTAAAAAAAAAAAGTATCCTAAAGCTTTATCATTTATAAAACAGCCCTGATTTGTAGTACCACTCCCTCTTCCGGAGAACAAGCCTCCCCTTCTGCGTTCATTGGGTGAACCAACTTCAGGCGTGGTGCAGGCCCTAGCAGAGGAAGCTGTGTGTCTGCTCATTGACCTGGCTCCCTGTGCCGCGCAGTGACAGATCTAGCTTTTCTTCTGCCATTCTATTTGACACCCAGCACAGGGAAGGCCTGGCATGGGCACAGTTTTCTGACCCTATCATCATCCTAGGGGAGGGGATAAAGTCTGAAGCCAGTCCCTGGATTTGGACACCAGCTCTGAGGCCTTGGACAGGTGACTTGACTCCTCTGTGCTGTTTCTTGGGCTACCAAGTGAGACTAACTCTGTGGCAACGTCTGCACAGACTAAGGAACAGACTACCTACAAAGCATGTAGCATTATCCATGGACACATGATGATCAATCTGCTCAAAGGTGAGTCCAGTTCAAAACCTTCCAGACCTCTCCATTGTTTTGCTCAAGTCTCCACCCAGCAGCTCCACCCAGGCGGGAGCTACTCTTCCCAGCCCCCTCCTGCCTCACCTGTCTGGAGCTGGTTTGAAACAATGAATCATAGCACAACTCTGCAGCTCCCATCAATCACCTCCCTGTCTCTCTGCCTGTATCCTTCCCAGGTTCCTTCTGGGAGGGAAATCCTTTTCCTAGCATCCAGGATATTCACTTAACAAGCATTTATGAAGGGTCCACTGCGGACCAGTTCCACAGGGGCTCAACAATGGATAACGCAAAACAAGCACAAAGTAAGATGGTAGAAACAAATTCACAGGTATGCAAATCTACCTCCCCAGACCTCTAGCTACACAGATAGAGAGCGGTTCCAGCAGCACAAATCCATGGGTGGAGATCTGGGCGGATGGAGATCTATCCTGGTGTCTAAGCCCTTCCTTCTGGCCCTATTCTTCCCCTCTGGCCAATCCTAAGGGAGCCCCACACAATAAGTACAAAGTATGAATAAAGTATTCCAGATCAAAAAATGGTAATTTGGGAACATCCTGATGACTAAACTTCCACCCTGCTGAACTGCTGGACTTTGAAGAAGTCAGTATTAAAATAGACAGAAGCACCCAGTTTCTCCAAGTCACAAGGGCCTGTCATACCCTCCAGGTCAGAGTGAGAGCCTTGCCTGGAAAATAGGTCCATTTAGGCACCCCGGCTCCTGCAGGTGGCAAAAGACAGAGGTTTCCTGTTCTCAGAACCACATTCTCTGAAAGGAGCTTGACCAGGGAGCTCCAGGAGTCACAGAGACAGTGACACTGTGGAAAGAGATTCTTAAAAACTCAAGTTTGAGCACTGACTCTTGTCACTTACTGTATGATCTGGGGCAGGGAGAATTCTTCCTGCTTCCTTTTCTTTTAAATAATCTCTAAGGTTCCTTTCCAGCTTTCAGTCAAAGGGCTCGATCAACCACCATTAGCTGAGACTCTGCAGATCTAGGAGTTTTTTGTTGTTGTTTGAGACAGGGTCTTGCCGTGTAATTCAGGCTAGCCTCAAACTCACAGTAATCTTCCCACCTCAGCTTCCTGATACAGACAGATCTAGATTTTTTAATTCTATGAACTGTGCCCCAGCCTGGGCCAGCCCCTAGCCAGCCAGGTAGCATCCTGGGTGACACAGCCAGATGAGGTGCTTGCACCTTACATCAGTACTGGCAGAGACGAAACTTCAAGGGCCTCTTCCCTTTCTTTATCTATTGACTCCCATCAAGAAAGGAGTTGTGCTTCTTTCCAAGTGCAATCTTGCTTAAAATATCTCCATGCCACAAGGTAAACTTAAAATAGAAGTTGTGCAAAATCTCTGGTGGTCCCATTAGTCTGCCTTCCTCCAACCTGAAAGCCATTCCAGACCTTGACTGTCTCCTGTCTGGAGAGGAAGAGGGAAATAAGCCTCACTGACAGGAAATGCCCAGTTGGGCGTAGAAGTGGCCCAAGAAAGCACAGAAAGACTGGGCCACACGCAGTGGGCCTACCAGGCCAGACTCACCTCCCACACAGGATATCTCCCGGCCAGGCTAGAGGAAGAAAACACCACCCCCAGAGCCTATCTCCTCTCCCCAAGGGGAGCAGCTCCATTCCAGTCCTCCTGACTGACAGCCAGCTCTGTGTGGGCACTGGAATTTCCAGCCACAGGTGACTGAGCAGATACTCTGCTCCAAGCCTAGCAGGTGCCTGGCAAGGGCGAGGTATGGCTGGAGAAGCAGCAACAACACTATCAGGAAAGTGCAAGAAAATAATATTCACCCTAAAACAAATGAGAAAGCAGTGCCTGTATTAGGTCTCAACTCAGAACCAGGCAGGCCCATAAGCTCTGATAAATAGTTTCGAGTATCTAAGGACAGTTAAGGGCTGGCTTCTGTCCCTCCCTACCAGCCTCCACGATGAAGACACAACTTGAGGTGCAGCCCGCCCCCCCATACCTGGGACCACTACCTGTTTTACTTACACGGGTACAACGGCAGGGCTGACAGCAGCTTCAAAGCTGGCTGGGTGAACCCCCAGTGCTCCCAAGTCCTCCTCCGAACACCTACTGGGAGTTCTGTTAGTTTCCTAGATACCCACGGTGACTACTGATGGCCACTCTAGGTGGACACTGGCGGGCAATTGGCATTGTGAATAAAAATACAACTGCACGGGGTGCCCCTCAGGCAGGGCACTCGACCTGCAGCTAAAGGGTGGGCCACTAGGATGTCCTCTAGCCGGTAGGCGCGTCTCTGACCGGGAAGGACCTAGTCTCTGACCGGGAAGGACCTCGCAACGTCGCCGTGAAAATGCATCCAGCTACTACGACGCCACACCTGGGCCATCTCTCCGAACGCAAAGATACATTAATGACTGTCTCGGGTTCGTTAAAACCCACAAGCACCTCCCTGGCCTCTTAAATCTCCTCAAACTACAGTTCAGAGTGGAGGGAAGCAGTTGCAGCAACCATAAAAGTCATCTTAAAAGGCAAGTCGGAAATAAAAAAAAATACCCCGATACGCACTAGTTAACAAGTCCGCGGCTAGGGGGCTGGTGGTGGAGACAGGGGCAGGATCTGTGGGATCTGCCGGATCAGCGCCCCTGAGGATAGGGAGTTCCCTCGGCCTCGGCACCCACCTGGCACCCTGGGGGGCCCCGATCTGACTTCATGGTTACGCCCCATAGCTCCATGCAATTAAGAAAATGACTGCGAGGAGACAGAAAGCGGGCGATCAGGAGGGGGCCTGGGCCCGGGGAGGCCAAAGACCAGTTGTGGGGACCCCGCCCGCCACCCTCCCCACCGAGCCGGCGAGCGCTTTCAACAGGTCTCCGCCCCGGACGCCGGGACACCGGGGATCGCGCGACGCCCGCTGGCGGCTGCCCGGGGCGGGGACTCCCGGACACCCCGATCGGCGCGCCCGGCTCCCCACCTCCACCCCGCGCCGGCCCTCGGGAACACGCAGCTCCCCCAGCCGCGCAGAGTAAAGTTTGTGGGCAGCCGCAGGGGCGGGGCGGCGAGGGGGTGAAACTTTGAGTCCCAGGCCGGGTGCGGGGGGAGCGCGCAGCGCGCCGGGACACCCACGTGCGGGCGGACCCGCCGCCGCCGCCACCACCGCCGCCGCCGCCGCCGCGCGGGCCTCCCGCTCCGCCGCCGCCAACGCCGCGGCGCTTTCATTTTTGCTTCTCTATCTCTCTCTCGCTCGCTCTCTCCCTCATTCGCGCGCTCGCCCCGCTCTCCCTCCTCCTTCCCTTCCCCCTCTTCCTCCTCTCGCTCCCTCCCCCCCACCCAGACGCCATCTCGCTCCCGCGTTCCCGGCTCTGCCTCGCTCCCTCCGGCTCTCCGGCATGAGGGAATGTGGAAGGCGAAGGGAAAGACGACATGTTTGCAGTGCGGCGCGGGCCTGCGCGCCGCCGTCCCCGGGGAGAGCGGGGGGCGGGTCGGCCCGGCCGCAGCGACCCCCCCAGCCCGCGTCCCCGCCGCCGCCGCCGCCCGGGAGCCGGGCCGCGCGACACTCACCCTGGTCCGGGCGCGGCTCTGCGCGGGCCCCGGCGGGCCGGGCCGGGGTCCGGGGCGCCCACCGCGCCGCCTCCACGCGCCGCCTCGCCGCTCCCTTCGGCCGCTTTCTCTCCGCTCGCTCCGCGCTCCGCGCTCCCGCTCGTCTCCCCCCGCTCGCTCCTCGCTCGCGCTCTCCCTCCCTGGAAGAAGGGAATGAGGCAGGGCTGACGTGAAGGGATGCAAAACAGCTCCTCCTAACCGGCTCGCGGAGGAAGAGAGAGGCAGAAAAGCGGCCCTTTTATCTCTCTTTTGTTTTCTCACTTCCTTCCACCCCCGACACCCCCCTCTGTCAGCCCAAGTTTCTTTTCTCTTTCTACCGCAGAGAGGATTTTTTTCTTCCTTTCTTTCTCTAGCTCTCGGTTCAACTCTCCTACTCGAATTGAAAGCCTGGAAGCCTCTCTCTCTCCCTCTCTCTCCCTCTCTCTCTCTCTCTCTCTCTCTCTCTGCCTCCCTCTCCTCTCTCTCTCTCTCTCACTGTTCCTTCCTTCTTTTCTTCCTTCTTCCTCCTTTCTTATTTCTCCAAAAGGGTTTTGTTTGCTGTGGGAGTTTCGTTTGAAAATCAAGTCACGCCTTTTTTCCTTCTTTTCTCCCCCCCTTCTTTTTATTATTTTTCTCTCCTCTCAGCAGAAAAGGGGAACAAAGATTAACTAGCTGGGGAGAAGGGAGCGTCAGGACCTCGCGTGGAAATGGGGGGACCCCCGGCCTGCCTGGCACAAAGGGGGCGTAGGGACCCCGCCCCCCGGGAAGCCCGGGCGTGCTCCCAAAGGGGAGTCTGGGGGCTGGGGCGCGGGTGGAGCCCCTGGGTGCCCGACTTCTGCGGGGTGCGGGAGGGGGTCCGAGGCCGCCCCCGCCCCGGCCAGGGGTGGCGGCTGGATGTGCGCCGCACTTCTCCGTTCTGAAGTAGGCAGATGGGCTCCGAGCCACAGTCCCCGCGGTGCCGAGGACAGCTGTTGGCAGCGCCCCGGACGGCGCGGGCGGGGAGGGGCCGGGATGGCCCCCCGCGGATCCCCAAGCCCGGCCCTAGGACACTGCTGGTGGGGGAGTCGCCGAGCCTCGGTCCGCGCAAGTCCCCGCAGGGCTGCCCCCAGCTCCGGGGCGGGCCAGACACCCGGCCTGCGACCCCCGGGACGCCCGGCTCTGAACTGGGACGCGAGGCCGCTCCTGCGGCGCCACGAAGGGTCAGTTATTCCTACAGCGCCCGGGCGTGCTCCCAAGACCTGCTCCTTGCTCGGCTTCTCCGCAGGAGTGGGGAGAAGCCAGAGGAAAAGTTCCCAGAGCAAAGTTGGTCACATTTCTCATTTCCCAAGTAAGGATTGAGCACCTGCTGGATGCCTGGAGCCTGAGGCTGTGGCTTGGGGGCCAGGGGGGAGGGGCGCAAGGTCCTGGTGACCCTCGCTCCCTTGAGAGTTTCCGCTGGGAACAATGCGAACCAGGCCCGGCGCAAGATCAGGTCACCGAGGAAGAGGAGGAGAGGAGGAGGAGGAAAGCCTGATCCTCTCCCCTCCCTCCTCTCTTCCTTCCCCTTCCCTTCCTTCCTCCCGGCGGCGTCTCCTTGGCTCCGCCCCTCTCCTCATCAATTCCTCCCACACTTCCCTGCTCGCCCGGGCTCCTCGCTGGAGGGTCCCTTCTCCCCGCGAGGAGCAGATGCAGAGCCCCATTGTCTGTCCTCCCCCACCGCCCGCAACAGCCGCGTTCCCGGGACGGGACCTGCCACGCCTCGCCCCTCCCCCAGCGGGGAGGCCTGGGCCTCAGAGACTTCAGCCCCAAGGCCACTGCCCCTCGCCCCACCCCGCACCCGGCTCCCCGGTGCTGTGAGCAATGACTTCAGTCACTCAGACATGATTAATTTCTGACTCGAGTGAGAAAACAGAAGCAGGAGTTTGCTTCAGCAAGAAGGACACCATGATTGTGTCACCAGCGCACTGAGCCCTAATGGCCCAGAATCTTGGCCCAGCTGGTCCTGGCACCCTCTGGACAAAGCCAACCACAGCTCTGAGAAGCAAGCAAGCATTCATTCAGCAAACTCTTAAATACTGTTCTGTGCCCACAACCTCCCTGGTTGCTCAGGACCCGAGACCAGGATCTGACCTTTGCTCTGTTGAGGATTGGAGGAGCAAGGAGCAAAAAGACTGGCAGCCATAGTATGTACTTGGACTAGGGTGTTCTGGGAAGGCTTCCTGGAGGAGGCTGCATCTACATAAGTAGACAGGAGGAACAGCCTGTCCAAAGGCCCCAGTCAAGGGACATTCTTACTGGTTCCTGGAAGTGTCAAGATGGCAAGTACTTGTTTGAGTGACCAGTGAGGCTGGTGTTCCGGCCTAGTGGGGACAGGGCAGGGTGTTGAGGGGTTCACATGTTAGCCTCTCCTACCTTCTGACTTTTGGAACATGGGTGAATGAGTTTGTCTCTGCAACTCTTAATCTCCTCACTTGGATAAAACGGGGCCAGAAGTCCCAGGGGCCACAAAAGACAGTGGCTTACATGCCCAGGACAGCTTGCTGCTACTGTCCTTGGGGGAGTGGATCTCTCCAAGTCTGCATTTCCTCAGCTGCAAAATGCAGATGACAACACTAGCTTCTCAGAGTTGGCACGGGGCTTCAAGGAGCCCGTGCCTAGCATGGTGTTTGGTACATGAGCACCAATGCCTGGTCACTTTTCTTCACTACTAATATACTACAAGGGAGTGACACCTGGAAATGGGATGTGGGTAGAACCCCGAGTGACTCACCAGGCCAGAAACACGAAGAGCCAGCTGTGGAGGAAATGTTCCTTCAGAAAGGCTAGATTTCGGAACCCAGGAGGGGTGTGGTGGTCTGGGAGGTTGAGGCAGGCGGAACAAAACTTTAAACCCAGCCTGAGCAATTTAGATCCTGTCTCAAAACAAACAAAAAAAAAAACAGGTGTGGTGGCACACACCTGTAATCCCAGCACTTAGGAGCCTGAGGCAGGAAGAACTATTGAGTTCAAGGCCAGGCTGGGCTGCAAAGTAAATTCAAGGTCAGCCTGAAGTGCGCAGTGAAACTTTGTCTCAAAAAGATTTTTTAAAAAAGAGACTGGAGATGTAGCTATTTGAAGGCCTTGGTTCACCCCTCTCTCTCACACCAAGTGTCATCTCAGAAACGAACAGGACAGATCTGTTGACCAATGACTGGAGTGTAACCTACCCGAGGAACAAATAGGAATAGAAAGACATGGCCTGGGAGCCTGGAAGGGGCCTAGGAGCAGGTACCTGGTTGTGCTGGCTCAGGGAGAAAGACAGGAAGCTTACATGGGTGGTGATAGGGATTCTTGGCTTCTCCTGAGCCCTCACATCTCTCAGAACTCCCTGGTTCTCAGTGTGGGTCCTGGTTCTCCAAACAACCTTTATTTTTTTCTTTTTTGGTTTTTTGAGACAAGGTCTCACTATGTAGTACAGACTGGCCTTTACTCACTTTGTAGCCCAGAGTGGCCTCAAACGCACAGCTATCCTCCTGCCTCAGCCTCCCAACTACTGAATTATAGGTGTGAGTTGCCATGCCCAGCTCTCCAAACAACCTACAGGTGAACTTGGCGCCAGCTAAGTACCTCCTGGAACCAGGCAGACACTAGTCTGCCAGTTCCTGTGTTTAAACATTTTGCACATTTATTATTTCTTTATTGCACAAGTTCATTGGGAAAGACTTTGAAAATCAACAAAGCAAAACTAAAAAAGAATCTCATATAGTGACATTAGATTTGGGCATATAACGTTGAACATTTTATATCACCATACCTATGTGTAAATGCACATAAAACTGTGAAATATAAGTTAAATACATGACTATACATGTAAATACGATTTTTACAAAACTGAAACTGGCATCATACAATCGAATCATAACCACTTTCTCCTAGTAATGTCTTCTTTGTCTATAAATATCCATACTATCATTCTTAAAGGGTATTCCACTGGGGATATAGTTCAGCAGCACAGTGCCTGCCTGGCAAGTGCGAGGTCATGAGTTTGAACCCTGGTACCCAAAAAAAAAAAAAATTTGAACATTGTTTAGCTGGGCATGGTGGCACACACCTGTAATCCTAGCACTTGGGAGGCTGAGGCAGGAGGATCACTGAGTTCCAGATTGGTCTGGGCTACAAAGTGAGCTCAAGGCCAGCCTGAACTGCATCATGAGACCCTGTCTCAAAAAGACAAAAAAAAAAAAAATTGAGATCCAAACAGGATATTGCATGGTAGACGTGTATTATGTATTTTACTTTGTTTAAACAAATTGTTGGACCTGTGGGATATTTGTGGATTTTTGTTTTTATGACTCTGCTATGATAAACATTCTTGTACAGTTGTCTTTGTGCATCATAGGGCTGCACTTTCTAGGACACTGGTGTAATCATTTCATCGGTGAGGAAACAGCTGGGGATATAGCTCAGTGGCATAAGTGGCTGCCTGGCAAGTGCAAGTCCTGAGTTCAATTCTTGGTACCAAAAAAATGTTTTAAAAATTGATGAGGAAACCTAGGCATAAAAAAGCTAAAAAATTACTAAGCATGGTGGCACACCCCTGTAATCCTAGCACTTGGGAGGTGGAGGCAGGAGGATCCCTGTAAGATTGAGGCCGGCCTGGGCTCCATAGTAAATTTAGGCCAACCTGAACTACATAAGGAAACCCAGCCAAAAGAAAGAAAGAAAAGCTAAAAAAAAATGTTCCATGGTCACAATCATGGCGTGAGAAAGTTAGAATTTGGAGCAAGGGTTTCCTGTTAGTAGTTCCCTCTCTGCATCTGTTTTCCCCTTTTCATTTTTTTTCTGCAGTACTAGGACTTGCACCCAGAACCTTCACACTGAACTACACCCCTAACTTTTTTCTTTTTTTTTTTTTTGGTACCTGGGATTGAACTCACAACCTCGCATTTACCAAGAAGGTGTTTATGCCACTGAGCTAAATCCCCAGCCCTACTTTTTTCTATTTTTATTTTGAAACTCTCTAAGTCACTAAATTGCCCAGACCGGGCTTGAATTTTGATCATTTTGCCTCAGACTCCCAAGTCCCTACATTAGAGGCGTATGCCACCATACCTGGTGGTGAGCGACTTTCTTGTAAATTATAAAGTCTGTTTGAATGTTAAGCAGCCCTGGCAAGAGCTTAGAATCACAGATATCACCATTTAGCCGAATCCCCTGACTCACTCAAACTCTGGAGGGACTCTTCCAAATTAACCCTTAGGGATATACACTGGTAAGTGGGGCTCCCTGAAACATTTCAGGAGCCCCAGTATTGCCCTCCAGAGCTGAGAATGGAAGGTAGGTTTGTTATAAGATTTATTAAGCCCTCATTATTCCCTAAGGGAGGATGCCTACATGATATAGACTTTCCAGAATGTTCCTATCCATCTCTGAAAAGCCTTAGAATTTTGTAAACCAAGAAAGGGGTAAAATACAGATTTTCACGGCTCTGTTGACTTGTCACCAAGTAACTCTGTCAGGAGATTAGCAGGTAATTACTAAAATCTGCTGCTTTCAGTGGAGGAACCAAACAAACTTCTTAGATGATAACGGCAGCTTTGTAATATCTAATATTTGATTTTTAATATCAAACCTCCCCACCAGAATCAGACTAGGAAAAAAAGGGGCCGCAGGGTGGACCAAGATGTGAGCTCTGAGGCAAAGGTTGGCACTGGACTCCTGAGACCAACAGGGGATGTGGCAGGAGGAGTCCCTGAGAACTAAACTCATGACAAGGGGAGATGTGTAGGGCAGCAATTTGGAGGCTGAGGCAGGAGGATTCAGAGAGTTCATGGCCAGCTCTGGCTACATAGTGAGTTCAAGGCCATTGTGAGCTACAGTACAAAGGAAGAAAGACCCTGTGGCAAACAAACAAACAGAAGTACACATAGTAACAATTTAGAAATCCTCAGGGTTTGGGGGAAAAATCCAAAGAAAGCAAAAATCTTCATGAATAAATGGGGTGAGCATCTGGAATTTGCAAATTATTTTAAGAACGATGCACTGACAAGGTACTTTAAGTACATCACCTCCACCTTTCCAGAATTAAAGGGCAGCTTTGCACGGTTTGCCCACGGTGGTGAATGGTGAGTTAGCTGTTCTCACCTGGATAAACGAAGGATACAGGTTTGCCATAGAAACCTTGACTGACCACCATCAACAGGCAACTGCCAGCTTCACCAAACAGATAAGTAAAAGCCAAGTTAGTGATACTTATTACCATGGGAGAAAGGGTTGGTACAAGGCCTACAAAATTATTCGGTAACTCAGATCACTAGAAGTTGAGGAGCTCTCTCCTTTGATGCAGTGACTGTAGTTCAGAAACCTGAGAAAAGTAATCTGCAAAGTGAACAGAGAGGTGTGTGAAGGTGTTTATCAAAATGCTATTTACATGGACAAAAATTAAAAATAAAAAAGGAGAAGAAAGGAAACACCTTAAATATTCAAAAATGAGGAAGTATTTAAAGAAGGTGTGGCATAGACAGGTGATGTAATGCTACATAAGCTATTAAAAATCAAACTTTTTTTTGGACACAAGATCTCATTTTGTAGTTGGGACTGGTTCTGAATACACTTTGTAGCCCAGGCTGGCCTCAGATGTCCAGGGATCCTCCTGCCTCAGCCTCCCAGGTGCTTGGTTTACAGGTGTGCACCACAATGCCTGGGCCACAGAATTCAAAGTTTTAAAGAAGATTTGGAGATGTGGCACACACCTGTAATCCTAGAACTGGGGAGGCTGAGGCAGGAGGATCACCTGTAGGTTGAGACCAGCCTAGGCTACATTTTTTTTTTTTTTGGTACCAGGTATCAAACTCACAACCTTGCACCTGCCAGGCAAGTACTTATGCTGTGGAACTAAATCCTCGGCCCTTGGGCTATATATTGAGTTTAAGGCCAGCCTGGACTACTTGGTAAAAATCCTGTCTCAAAAAATAAAAACAAAAATTTAATGATGGGAAATATATCATAATTATGTTTATAAAATTTTACAAATACATATTTGTAAATATGTATTTGCATATTTGTAAATTGCATATTTGAAGGAAATACAAATTTGAGAATTATTTGTTGGAATTACAGGTGTTGGAATTAATTTTCTTTAATTTTTAGCATGTTTGTCATGTTTTTCTCTCCCTTAAGCAAGTTGCATTTGTTTTTTTTTCCCCTTCCTCTGTTATTGAGGTATACATGATATATTAAAATTGTACATAATATGTACATTTTGGACTTGTGTATACCACATTTGTTACAGTCCCTACAATCAAGGTAATCTGCATCATCTTCCAAAGTTTCCTTAGGAACTGGCCATGGTGGTGCACACTTGTGATCTCACCCTCTGGAAGCTGAGGCAGGAGAATCACTGTGAGTTCAAGGCCAGCCTGGACTACATAGCGAGATCCAGTCTCTGAAAACCAAAAATAAATAAATAAATAGCTACCTTATGTCCTCGTATTGTTTGGTTTTGTATCTGTGGTAAGAATTTTATATGTAGTTTTGAGGATAATGTGGATTGAACCAGAGCCCTTGCACTGTGCTGCCTCCCCAGAATTTTTTATTTTTCTTTTCAAATAACATCTCATTAAACTGCTAAATTGCCCAGGCTGAGCTCTTGAACTTTCAACCCTCCTGCCTCAGCCTCTCAGAGTATTGAGATCACAGATGTGCAGGATCATACCCAGTTGATTATTTTTCAGCAATTACTTTGATATTTAGAAAACAAGGTTGAGGCTTCTCATTCACTTGTTCTGCAGTCAATGGTGAAAGGACGCAGGCCAGGCCTTCAAGAAGCTTCCAGTCGCAGGAGACCCTGGCAGCAATGGCACAGTGTCTCTTCCCTGGCAAATATCTGAAGAACGAGGAGGAAAGAGGAACTAGTGCAGTAAGACGATTTGGGCTGGGAACTGAACAGACGTCTATTGTGAAAGTGCATTGTGCACACAAGAGAATAGCGCGTTTTGTGAAGGCAGATAAAGAGGGTGTGGGGTGGGAACAGGAGGGAGGGGGAGCTGGCCAAGGGCGGATCCCTGAGAAGCCTGGAGGCAGCTACCATGGGGAACTCGGAGCAGTGCCACCCAAGAGTCCCTGCAGGACGTCTCCCCCCGCCCGGTCCGGGTCTCAGTGTCCCCGGCCAGTGGGTACCTAGTGCGGTGTTCATAAAGGGTTATTGTACGTGAGCACAGACGCTGGCTAATGGGGAACATCAGGGATCACTCTCCTGAGTTTCCTCTAAGGCATTAATTAAACAGTCTGCTGAAGAAAGGCTCCATTGTGGAACCTCAGGACAGCCCGACAGCAGGGGAATTTACAGTCTCTGCCACCAAGGCAGCCGTGTGTGTGTGTGTGTGTGTGTGTGTGTGTGTGTGTGTGTGTGTGGTGCCCACAAGGACCCGGGTTCAAGTTCCGATGTGGCAGCAGCTGGACACCCAGGCACTCTTGGCTGTGGCAGCTGCCCTGCTGTGCGGCCTTGGCCAGAGCCCATCCCGACCCGAATCGTTCACTCTGATGCGCTGAAAGAGACCAAAGAGACCCGTGTGCCTGATGGGATGGTGTGCGCAGGTTGCTGCTGTGTGGGCAATAAGGAGCCCTGCGCTAGGAGGACGCGGATGTAGGCCAGTCATCTCTCTGTGTCCCCCAGCATCAGCTTCTGCCAGGGTCTAAAGGGGGTGCACCCCTCCATGGGCTTTGCTATGCTGAACCTTTGTTTTGAGCTCTTTCTTCCATTAGACTTTATTCTTCCTTCAATCAACAAACACCTATTATGTGCCCACAAGGTGCAGGGTATCCCCAAGGATCTCTGGGGGACCCTGGGGTGACAGATATGCTGAATTACAAGGGGTGATTGAAAAATACGGTTATGTTTAAATTAAAAAATTATTACAATAAAAGGTATTTTGCCATAATTTCTCTTTCAAATCTTACCCTTTCACCTTCACTTGGAATATACTTATCCCACTGTTTGTTTGTTTGAGACAAGGCCTTGCTATCTCATCCAGAACTCACTTAAACTCACTATGTAGCCCATCATTCCTGCCACTTTCTGAAGTAGTTCTGGAAGCTCTCTTTCCTGAGTGTGATCACAAGTATGGTGCATGTTGCTGCCAAGCACCATCCAGTAGAAGGGCAGGCATGTGGAAACATCCCAGTGAGTCCTCATCTGCCTTATTCACTCCATCTACCTCCATGCAACTTCTAGATCTTCCTCCAAGTCCAAATGACTATGAAAGGGAAATGCCTTGAATCATTCAAGGCATAGACACAGGGCTGGGGATATAACTCAGCAGCACAAGCACCTGCCTGGCAAGAGCAAGGGCCTGAGTTCAATTCCCAGAAGCAAAGGGGGAAAAAAGACATAGAGATTTAGTGTTTCTGTTTTAATATTTAGATCTTTGATCTATTTCACTTTTAGTTTAGTGCATGGTGAGAGAAATGGGTCTAGTTTTAGCCTTTGGCATGTGCAAAGCCAGTTTTACCAGCACCATATACTAAAGAGTCTGTCTTTCTTCCAGTAAGGGTGTTTGGCCCCCTGGTCAAAGATAAGATGGTTAAGTATGTTTGGTGTTGTCTCTGAATCTTCTAATCTGTTCCACTGATTCTTGTGTCTGGTGGGGTTTTTTGCCAGTACCATGCTGTTTTTATTATAGTAACTTTGTAGTATACTTTCAAGTCAGGGATCGATGCCTTCTGCCTTGCCTTGGTTGCCCAGAATTGCTTTTGCTATTCTAGTTTTGTGGTTTCAAATGAATCTTTGTAATTTTTCTCTAGTTTTGTGAGCTATTGGTATTTTGATTGGGATTGCATTAAATCCATATAACGATTTTGGGAGTATGGCCATTTTTACTATGTTGGTTCTTCCTTTTCAAGAGAAAGGGATATCTTTTCACTTTTTTTTAAGAGGATAAAACCAAGGAAAATAAAACAGAATAAAACCAATCAAAATAAACCAATATAAGTGATACAGGACTTTAAAACCTTATGAAGTCAGCAATAGTTACCATAATGCTTTTTGTTGTCTTCAAAATAGCTGCAGATAACTTCAGACATAGTAAAAATCGAACAGAACAGAACAGAACAGAATAGAAACAATAAAAAGAAAACAATGAATGCAATAAAGGACTTCAAAACAAGTCAATAGTAAATCCAAAATGGCTACCATAATGTCTTGCTATCTTTTATTTATTTTTTTTTAATTTTTTTTTTTTTTTGGTACCGGGGATTGAACTCATGACCTTGAGCTTGCCAGGCAGGCGCTTAAGCCACTAAGCTAAATCCCCAGCCCGTCTTGCTATCTTTTAAATAGCTGCCCATACCATCAGATTTAACATAATCAAACAAAACAAAAGAGAATAAAACCCAACCCAATAAAACAGTGAAAATGATATGGTTTCCAGGCAGGGATCACCTCCTGGTGAGGCCTGGTTCTCTCCCTCTGCAGCCTGCAAATGGCGCTGACTCACTGAGAGAGGCTTGGGTCTGGCGGTCCCCACTCTGGCAGTGGCCTGCACATGGCACTGGTTTCCAGGTGGGGATCACCTCCTGGTGAGGCCTGGTTCTCTCCCATCCTCTTTTTGAGATTTTCTTTAATCTCTTTTTTTAGAGTACTGTAGTTTTCAATGTAAGGATCTTTTGTTTCCTTTTTTAGATTTTTTTGTTTCATTTTGGTTTTGGTTTTGGTCTTTTTGAGACAGAGTTTCACTGTACAGTTCAGGCTGGCCTCCAACTCGCAACAATCCTCCTGCTTCAGCCTCCCGAGTGCTGGGATCAACAGGTGTTCCGGCCACTGCACCCTGTAAATAAGGACCAAAATGTATAATAATGCAAAATAGGGAGAAAATGTTCAAATGAGAAAGGGAACTAGGGAAGGGAAGGAGGAAAGGAAGGAAGGAACAAGGAAAACTGAGAAAAGAGGCATAAGATGAAAACAAAGTATTTGTAAATAAGAAGAGGAAGAGGACAGAAGCCAGGGGAGGGGAATGGGAAAAATAAAAGATAAAAATTGGGGTGCAGCATGTACAGGTACAAGTTCTCTGTGATGAATGTCATCATTATGTATATCTAAACTGTACCAATAAACTTAATGATTAAAAAGTGAAGAAAGAGAAAAAAGACAGGCAGCACAACTAAAGATAGTCATGAAAGAGGGCTTCTAAAACTGCTTCAGAAAGTGACAAAGCGATGGGATGAGTGTGTTCAACAAAAAGGGAAGTACTCTGAGGGGTGATGCCAGTGTGTCTTGTATTATAACAGATTGTTAAAAATTTGCTGAGATTGTTAAAAATTTGCTGACCTGTGTGATGCACACAGGTCATCTCAACCCTTGGGATTTCTAGGAGTTTCAGACCGGCCTGGGCTACATAGTGAGTTCAAGGCCAGCCTGAAGCCAGAGAGAGAGAGACCCCATCCAGAAAAAGTGATTTTTTTTTAAATGTTGGGGATCACACTCAGGCCTGGCCAGGCTAGGCAAGGACCCTACCCCTACCTAAGAGGTGATGTTTAAACACAGTTCTCCCTCCCAGGCTCCCTCTGTAGCTCAGGCTGGCCTGGAACTCATAGGGACCCTCCTGCCTCAGCCTCCTGAATACTAGGAATACAAGAATGCACCACCAAGAATGCACCACTGGCTAAACCCAGTCTTGAAGGAAAGGTGAGAAATTGTTTGGTAAAGCAAGAGGAAGAGGTAAATAAGTTACCTAACCTCTCTGAGCCTCAGTTTCCTGCTCTGAAGGATCCTGCCTCCCACTGAATGAGGTAAGATATGCAAAGTGTCCAGCACAGTGCCTGGCCTGTGATAGGTACCAAAAAAGCCAGTTGTCTGTCCCTTTGCTGACAAAATCATTTCCTCTTTGCAGTTCACTTCCTGTTCACATTTTGCTCTTCTCATCAGTTCCTCTAGATGCCTTGGATGTTGATTTAGTTACCCAGATGATTTTTCAGAATTTGCAAGATAATTGTAAACATAGATCATATTTTCTACCATAAAGAAAATCCCAATAAATCTGAAAATTGCACATGTCATTGAGGGCATAAACCCTGTTTGCAAAATGCTGAAACTAGAAATTAATATTACGAATCAGCCACTGAAAGTTCTCCAAATAGCTTTTGAATAAAGGAAGAAACAAGAATAATGTGTTAGTTTAGGCTGAGAGCAGTAATGCAGCCCTGTAAACCCAGTTCTCTGGAGGCTGAAGCAGGAGGATTGCAAATTCCAGCCCAGCCTGGGGAATTGAGTGACTTAGGGAACACCTGCCTAAAAAAAAAAAAAAAAAAGG
>PVJX010029640.1:0-22744 GCA_004027295.1 Dolichotis patagonum | reverse complement strand
CCTATCAACTTAACCTGAAGCCCTTTATAACTTATACTGTCTTATTATGGCTGATCTTATTTGAATCTGGTTTGTTAGATTGCTACTTTGTATTGACTGATTTTATTTAAAACTGTTGTGATGGATAGCACCAAGTCTAAGAGCATAGGCAACTACACTGATGATGACAAGATTCACTAAGATACCCACTCTGGTTTGATTATTACTTGCTTTTGAAGTCTTATAATGTCTCTAATGTTTTGTTTTTATTAATGTTGTTATATACTGCTGAGACACCATGGTAACCATTGTAGATCACCTTGTATTGCGGTTTTGTGTGACTTTTCTGCCTCGTGCTTTTCTAGGAATTGTTTTATCTTGTTTTGTTTTGTTTTTCCGGCTAATATAGAAATGATAGATATACATGTAGAGACTCACGCATGTGTAGAGCTTAAAAACAGTTTACGAGAACCAACTATATAACACATGTTGAAATAAACAACTACCTTGAAGAAAAAGAGACACTACAATACCCAGTGCTGATTCCATAATGTCATGATGTGAAGTCCAGCAAAACTATCACGTTTTGTTCAAAGTGATCTTAGCTTGCTCTGCCTTGTCTAAGTTCAACACACATTAAGGTATGGACAGCTGTTTTGAGGAGAATGAGAGACACTATGACAGCCATTCATGGCTTCCCTAATGTCTGGTCTTGAAGACCTGTAATGTTCCCCTCGTCCTGCTCAGATCAATTCCATACTAGGTTGTTTCATGTGAATTCCCTATATGTGACAATCTGGACAACTATTTGGAAGAAAACAAGAGTCAATATGATAGAGAGTGAATATCTCCAATTGTCTAGCTTTGAAATTTATGTAGTACATTGCTTTCATGTGATCTGCTTTGCTCTGTTTTGCTGTGTTTAATTTTACTCTATTGATATAATTGCATGTATATTTGAGTGGGTAAGATAGATGACCATATTGTTGTTTTAGTCAGATCGTGGAGCGGAGCTGTTGGCAGTCTCACTGTTTGAATGTCTACTTTACATGTTTTAACTTTGTAATTTGAACAACTATTTCAAAGAAGTCAGTATGTAATTAGTCAAGTAATAATTTCTTAGGTTTTATTGCTGTTGTACTCCTTTTTTCCTTGAAATACTGTATTGTCGCTACCCTTTATTCTGTTTTGTTTTGTTTTTTCCTCTTTAAATTAAAAAATAAAAAATAAAAATAAAAAAATAAAACTTCCCTCCCTGGTTTTCCTTCTTCCTTCTTTATTGTACTCTTCTATCAATTTCATTTGTCTTTCTTCTCCTGCATGGGGAATCCCCGCGTTCTGTCTTCGCTTTTCTCTTCTCTCTTTATGCTGTCTTCCTTCTCTCACTACTCTAGACCATTCTCTAGTCTGGTGGCTTCAATCGTTCCGTGCAGAGAGGCATAGTGATAGCTGTCACTTACTAAGTCTCTGGACTCTCAGGCAGTTTTGACGTGACATGGAGCTCACAACTTTCCTGTGAGAGACACAGCAGTTTCTCCACTTTGGATGAGAATGCAGAGGCCCAGGCAGGTTCCTGGGTTCCACTGATATCCGAGACCACCAAGCAAAACAATGGAAGAACCCAGGTTCCTTTTCTCTACCTCTAACTCATGCTGTTGCCATGTCAGTGTTCCTTTGGTCCCATGATTCTTTTTGTCCTCTAGGACACACTGACTGAACAGAACACCAGGCTTTATTGGGGAATTTTCTTAGCTCCCTATAACACACTTTGACTCTCCATCTCTAGTCTCACTTCAAAGTCAGTAAGTCGTCTTCTTGGACCAGCCTCTCTTCCTAACAAAAAGCCCTTTCTGACCCTGACTCAGTACACTCCTCCCAGCCACCAGGCTCACAGAGGACGTCGTCTGTGGATCTTCTGGCTCCCTTACATTTCCCCAGGTTCTCCCACACGCCCTCTCCGGTCTCATCCATTGCTACATATCATCTCTGATGTCAACTTTCCCCTTTCTCAATCAGCTTGCACACCACCGCCTGACTGCTGTTCTAGATCTCACTATTTCCTCAGCCATAACCCCTGAGGGCTTCTCACTGCTAATGAAATAGCCCCTAAATGCCTGTCCTTATTGCTCTAAAGTGCAATCTATGTTTGCTTCTTATCAGTCAGAGCTGCCTAAGAAGTGGACTAAATCCCATTGAAACTGGACAAGTAACAGTCCCGCAAGTGTCTGAGTTCCCACTTTTATATCTTTGTTTAGGTTGCTTCTTCACTTAGGAACTGTTTCTTACATAGCAGACAAACCCCACCCGTACCATCCTCCTCTACCTGGTGCATTTTCCACCAGCCCCCTTCCATTAGTTCCCTTCCCAGGTGCATACACTCTACCTCTTTAGACCTTCACAGATTTTCATTTGTCGAACTCCTGAAGAAACTCAATACACTCTACCTTTGATTCTTTAAAATTCCGCTTCCTCTTATTATGAAGCCCTAAGTTCCTTGGTAGCTAGAGACTGCATCAGAATCTTCACTGCATTCCTTGAACTTTTTTTTTCTTAGCCCAAAAGACAATAGGAGCCCAATAAATAGATATCAATTCAATTTACTCAAACTTTGATAAAATATAGCAATGTGAGGCCACATTGTATGTATGACTTAGTCCCCCTCCCCCAGCAAGCAGAAATGAAATGTTTCTCACAAATGACTGGGCTGAGGATATAGCTCAGCAGCACAAGTGTCTACCTGGCAAGTGCAAGGTCCTGCCTTTGATTCCCGGTACCAAAACAAATCAAAACAAACAAAAAACCCAAAGGAGATAAGAATGTGCAAACCATATGAACGCATACCCTTAAGATTATCTTGAAAATGATTGTCCCTACCCACTGACCATGATTTTGAAAAGAGAGAGGGCAAAACGGGAAAGAGAGAAAAGAGAAATAAGGCCAGGTTCTGCTCATTGTCAAATACAGAATACAGAGAAAACAACTTACAGTCTCATAAAAATCAGTTATGAACAGATGAAAAATTGAATTTACAAGGAGCTCTCTTGGAATGCATCAATATTGACCAGAAGATCAGTTATCACTGTGTTAATATGCACTTATCCATATGTTACCCTCCAAACATATTTTTTGATTGTTTCTGTTATTGTGTCTGTGCTAAGTAGCTAATAAGCTCTCAAGGGGAAAGGGAATCCTTCTGTTAGCTTCTCTCTCCTGGCCTTTTGGCATTGATGCTAAATACTACCCATAAGCAGCAGCAGAGGAGAATCCTGTCTCCTCTGAGGCCTCTTTCTCGGATAGTTAACAAAATTTTGTAGGATGACTTTTTAAGAAAAAAATATCCAATAGATAATCTGTATTAACAAGAATTTATACAAATGCAATTATACTTACTAAATGTACATCTGGATACCCTACAGTTGCAACTTAAAATGTCCCTCTAGGCCAGTTAGCTTTAATTTTCTATGAGACAGAAGAAAATTCAAGCTACAACTAGCCACAATTAGCAACTAGCTGTGGCAAGATCCATGCAAATCCATCACCAGCGCTGGTCAGTCAACCCCAAGTGTCCACTACCAGGAAGCTCAGCTCTCGTGTTAGGGTTGAACATCATCCGCTTCCCATGTACAACTTAATTTATGAAACTCTTGATTTCTAAAGTTTGAGGAATTTCTTGCAGTGCTGTTCTTCTGTGAATATTCATGGGAAAGTTCTAGATTTTGGGCACTGGGAGATCCACAGTGATGGAAAACACAAGGTCCGAGGAGACAGAAATCCCTCAGTGGCTGGGGAACCCCTCAGAAGGTATCACCTGGGCACTGAGTTAGACTTAGTTGAATAACCAAGAAACCTACTGGGCACCAAGCAATGACCTAGGCAATATGGAGGTTCTTCAATGAGTGACAGGCCTATTTAAAAGTTCAAAAACAACCACACTGCCTGCTAAAGTCTTTGCATTCTAAGAAGAGGATAAAGTAGAGAGGGTGGAAACATACTAAATACCATGTGGTCACAGATTAACACTCTGGTCACTTACCACAATCATTTGAGCCACATAACTCTCGGGTCCAGTGTATTCTGTTGGGTCTTTAACTTTCACCAGGACTATGAAGTACAAATAATGCCACATATTGTGCTCTGACTTAATGTGCTCCTCAAATGAAACTGTTTTATTGTCAAACTTGTCCCTTTCAAGTCCTGCAAAACACAGGGAATACAACATATGCAATTTGTCATTTAATCAGCATTTACTTCTTAGCACAAAAACAAAACATAACCATTCTTGTGAAAAGAAAAAAAAGCTTTATGGAAGACTATGACAATTTAAAATGTTATGATTAAAAACAACACAAGGCACAAGACAAAGATCTTAGAAGGAAGGCCATAGTTTATAGATTTCTTCTCAACTAATGTTTATTTTTTTCCCCCACCTTGAGTCCCTGGAAATGCATGGTCCTATTACAGATGTAAAATTTGCAGGTAATTTTAAATACAGCCATATCAAAACTATCAAATTAAATTGGACCACAAGTCCAAGGGAAAAATGTAAAACTGATGGTGCATGAAAAGCCATACTTGCTAATCAGGACAGGAAAAAAAAATTCATTTTGCTCAAGACTTAGGTTAAAAGAGGGAAGGCAGCTAAGAGTCATCTCTTTGAACCCACTTGTCATCAGAGAAAGGCACATGAACATCTAGGCTAGGAGGGTGACAGGGACCTGCACTATTCTGGCCGTCCAGACCACCATGCTCTGGGCACTTTAGGAAGTGAGTGGTCTGTTCAATGTCCAGGGCACACTTTTTCAGCCTCTGGAAGGACACTCCAAAGCAAGCATCAGGGTAGTCATATCCTTGTCTGCCGAAGTTGAAGAGTGGGTGGAAGGAAATGAAAGGACATGAGGAAAACCAATGATGGAAAAATAAATTCTAATGCCAAGTAGAATGGGATAGAGTCTGGCTTTGCAGCTCAGATACTGCAGAAGAAACCAGGTAATTGATTCCAATCCTGGCTACTCTTTCCCGAAGTACTTTTTTTAAAAGCCAATGAGCCATGTAGAAGATCCTTTAAACAGTAAGACGCAGAGCACAATAAATTAAAAAAATGTGTCTCCAACAAAGGGGTGGCACTTAAACTTATGTTGTTGGATATCGTTATGGAAAACCCAAGAAAATTCAGCTGTCTGACGGCTATGCCTCATCTTCGATGACCTAGCAACAGTTCAGCGTGTCCAAAATAAATCCAGCATGTTCCCTGGCCACCATTCCACCCACCATTCTCCATTCATTGGGGTGTTCAATCCAAAAGCATCTCTTCCCCTCACACACCACATCTAATCCATGCAGAAATGTTTCTGGCTTTACAGAAACATCTTTTTGCTGCATCAAAACATACGCAGAATCTGCCCACTTCTTACTACCTCTGCTGTTGCTACTGGGCCTGGGACACTCCCATCCCTCATCCAGACCACTGTACCAGCCTCCTACCTAGTCTAGCTCTGTCCTCCATGGCCTGTTCTCATCATGGTAGCCAGAGGGATCCTTTGAAGATCCAGTGTAAAGACCAAAGTCCTGGCATTGACCCACAAGTAGGGTTGCTAATCATGTTCAGATAAACAATGGACTCTTTTAGTATAAGTATGTCTCATGCAATGTTTATTTGCTAAATCCTGTGTTGGGCCTTTGCATCACTACCCTTGTCTCCTGCTCCCCTCTCCCCTGCTCCTTCCTATGCAGCCTCGCTGGTTCCTTGCTGGTCCTTGGACAGAGAATCCTGCTCTGGGGGCTCTGGACAGGTTGTTTCTTTCAGTCACAAAACTCTTCTTGATAATTTTTTATGACACATTTATCTTTAAGTTTTTCCTGAACACTCAATGTGGCTTAACTTGAGCACAGTTTATTTAAACACACAATCAGTTCCTTTCTTTTTGCTGACACTCTTTATCACCTTTTCCTTTTCTATAGTATTTTTTTTTTTTTGTACCAGGAATTGAACTCACGACCTTGTGCTTGCCGGGCAGGTGCTGCATGACTGACCTGTATATCTGGCCCTTTTCTACAGTTTTCATTACCCTCTAGCAGGGTAAAGATAGCCGTACAAAAATTGTTCAATTATACTGGGTCTCAATTAGGTGAAGAGTACAAATACAGCCTGCTTGCTAACTGCACTGAAGAAAGAAATTTCATTTTACACAGAGACTTAGATAGAAATTTATTACTTAATATGTGTCTCATCTCCCAGTGGAACATAAAATCCTCCTGGGCAGATACATTTGTCTCTTTTCTTGACCAGTGGTCCCAATAGTTTAGAATAGTGTCTGATACTCAACAAAACAGAGACTGAATGAATTAAGACTATTTCACTAATAAAATACAGTACCACTAAGATAGCTATAATAAAAACCAGATAATGACAAGTATGGATAAGGATGTGGAAAAACTGAAACCCTCATACACTGCTAGTAGAAATGGAAAATAGTGTAGCTACTTTGGAAAAACAGTTTGGCATTTCCTAATAAGGTTAAATATAGAGTTACCATATGACTCAGCATATTTCACCACTACGTATACACAAAAAGCAATAAAAATATGCATTCACACAAAAATCTGCACATGAATATTCACTGTAGCATTAGTCATGATAGCCAAAAGGAGAAACCATCCAAACGTCCAACAATTGATGAAGAGAAATAAAATATGGTAGCCATACAATGAATTATCCTTTTGCAATGAAATATTGTTCTGATACATGGTAAAATGTGAACCTTGAAAAGATTACACTAAGTGAAAAGAGTCTGCCGCAAAGACCAGATGTTTTGATTCCACTTGTATGAAATGTTCCAAACAGGCACATGGATAGAAGTAGAACATGGACCAGTGATTGTCTGGGGCAAAGGGAGTGGAAGGTTGGAGTGTGGGTGAGGGCTGCAGAGGGAATTTCTTTTGAAGGAAGGGAAATGAGATGGTTCTAAAATTGATTACAGTGATTTACATGTAACTACAAATATGCTGAAAGCCACTAAATTATAGACATTAAATGAGTTACAAATTATGTGACTATATCTCAGTAGAGCTACTAACCAAGAGAGACATAAAGACAGACAGAGACAGAGAGAGGAAGAGATGGAGAGAGAGAGAAATATTAAAATACAATTTCCCTTTTCCCAGAACTCAGTACAAACACCTATTGCTTATAAGGTAATATGGTTATAAAAAGGTTCCTATTATCAATTAATCCATACTATGGTAGAAGAAACAGACAACTTATATTCTGAAGTAAAAAATCTGCCAAGGAAGCATAAAGGAGGCAAAATGAATTCTGATTAAGCACACTCTGAAAGGTTTCAAAGGAATACAAAGCATTGAGAAAAAAAAAAACTTCCCTTGGAACCCAATTATGGCAAGTGGAAAAAGCAAAGAATGGTAATAAAAGGTATTTAATTTTTATTGAGCACTAATTGATGCTGACAATTTATAAAGACACTATCATAATTGTAATTTCTAAATACACTATCATAATTGTAATAATCCAATATGATCTTTAAGGATGTGAGGAAATCAACTCAGAATAATTCAAAAATTTCTCGTTATCTCCTCTAATTAGTGGAAGAATAAGTTAGTATTTAAACAAAAGTATTTCTGACTCCGAAGCCCATGAAGGTAGGTAACCTCGAGGGGAAATGGCAGTTCCTTTCGTGTGGTTAACAGAGAACCCTCAGAAATTAAGATGAAATGGTATTTTGGGCACAAACCACAAAGAGCTTTAAATTCAAAGCTATGGCATCTACGCTGTATTCTGACAGCCTCTGAGTGGAGACTCAGCCTAGGAGCAGACATGCGTGCTCTGGTTAGCGGGGTCAGGGAAGGCTCCATGGAGTAACGGTATCAGAACAAGGTGTCCGGGAGAACACAGGAACTCAAGTTTGAGAGTTTAGGGGTTCAAGTGGACCATTCTCCCACACCTGAGAACACAGAGTCTAGCAAGTTAAAAGTGAATGATACGGTTGAGCTCGCATGTGAGATATAAATGGTTAATAATAAATGAAAAAGTAGGTGTGGGGTAGGGGCAGAGTGTGAAGCACCTTACATGCCAGGAAAATTATAAGCTTTGGAGATTTAGACCATGCAGCCTTACTGAAATGATGAATTCAACATGGAAACATTAATCTGGCAGCAATGGGCAGGTCATTTGGGGATGGGAGTCAAGGGAGGCCTGAAATCCCAAGCGTGGCTGTGGCACTACATGGATGGATGTGAGTGTGACAGTGGAAGTTATATCTGTTCGCCCATGGCAGCAGGGATATCTGGAAGAAAAAAGAGCTGCTAGAGATGATGGCGCAGTTCCCAGTCCAGGTGACTGAAGGCAGAGCAAGATATCATTAATTGCACTAAGTAAGTAAGGATACTGAGCTGGGCCATAGGAGAGAGCCAGAAAGACAGGATGCACTGGCTTTAGACATGGTGCAAATGGCTGCCAGCAAGATGAGCTTGTCCAACCGTCCAGCGAGCAAATGAAAATAGAGGAGGAAAGCCGTGGAAGCATTTGGAGCTGGCATGATTACTTAGAAGGAATCTGTTTGGAAGGACTAATAAGAAGGTGGAGAGAAGAAACAAGAAGTCAATGACCAAAACAAAGCTTTTTTCAAGGCGCTGCGGGGAAAAAATAAGACTCCTATGGTTGTGTTGGAGCCAAAGACAAGAGCAATCAGAGGTAGAATAAAAGGTGAGCAGGAGATTAATAGTGGAATTGGATAAGAACTTTTTAAATTTGGCAGGGAGGGTTATGGTGATGTTTTAAGGAGTTTACTGCCATCGGCTTTTGTATAACTCTGAAAAGCCAGAGAGAACTTTGACAGTGAAGGGAAGACAGGGTATCAGGGCTCATGGTTGAATGATTCATTAAATGTACTGACTATGTGTTTTGTCGCTACTTTATGAGGGACGGGATCATGTCATAGAATGAAGCTCTCATCCTTTCGGTCCCTCCAAAGAAAGCCTTTGTAAAGGCAATGCTCCTGACATCATAGTGATTATGATCATGAAGATCAGAGCTTACACAGAGAGCATCAAAGGTCAAAACTCACATGGAAAGCTTCCCAAAGACACTTTCTACTCTCCTCTAGGGGACTCGCCCTTCCACCTGATGGTTCTGGCCCACTTTGCTACGCCTGTCAACCTGATCAGTCCCCAGGGTTGCTTATCCTCCAGTTCGACCTTGACTGTGACACTGAAGAATTGCATAGCTCAATGAGTTTCTGAAGGAACTTGGGTCTGAATCCTGGGTGCACGGCTGATCAGTTAGATGCATCTCTGATTCCATATTTATAAAGAGGTAGCAATATACACGGTACACAGTACTTGTTTTTCAGGACAAATTTAAAAAAAAAAAACTAAATGAAAATCCACTGATAGTAAGCATTCCACAAATAATTTTTAAAGGTTTTCAGCACGATATAAGAGAAGCACATGGTCCCAACACTGGTGACGCATATGAGAGTCAAGGACAGTGGAGAAAGGAAGGATGACCTTTTGGATGGATAATGGATCTGCTGAGAAGACAGAGAGACGGAATCATCCAACTTATTGTGGAAATATTGGAGGTAGTGACAGATTTCATAGAGACAGGAGAAAAATTAAACAGGATTTAATTCATTTCTTCATAAAAGTAGTGTGTTTATTTCTCTCCTAAAATTGAAAGAGTATCTTCTTGGGCTCTTAGGCATGTATCTCTCTTCCTCAAACATCTTCCTTCACTATATTTCATCCTTGTCTTCCTCCACCTAACCTAGACAGAAACACAGAAGACTCCTGTTTCTGTCTCAATTTCCTTCTAGCAATTCCTCACTGAGCAATTATGCAATCTGCTCTACCTAAAATACCAAAGCTTCCCAAGTGAGAACCTTAAAGGTTTTTTCAGTTCATGTTATTAGCCTTCCCTGCTTTGGAAGAGCTGGCTACTAATTCCTTTCTCCTCAAAGTTTTCTCTTGTTACTTCCCAATGTCACACATTCCTGGTTCCCTTCGTATCATTCTACTTGGGGCTCTTAGTATCTTGGTGTGTGACGCTTTTCCTCTCCTAACTCCTCACAGCTGTGAGCTCCTCCTCACTGTCCATTTGTACCCTGTCAGCTCCTCTTTTCACCTGGTAGCCTTTCCTGCACTCCAGATTTTATTACCATATGAGGATCAAGGATTTCATGGTCACCATGTGAGTATAGAGACACCCTCTGAGGCTCAGACTGTGCTCACTGCGTGCCTCAAGCTCAACATTCCCCAAGATAAACCCGGCATGCCTACCTGTGGTGGTTTTTCAATCTGTTCACAACTTAATCACCTGCTAACATTATTATCCACCCAAGTACTTAAGCTATCTTTCATCTCCTAACCGTCAGGATTCTAAAATGCTATCATCTAAGTATCTCTTGACTTTGCCTTCCGTCCGTAATACTGATGCCAATACCCATCCTGAATCAGGCTTTCATTATTTTTTGTCACTTGGACAGTGGCAATTCCCTCCTGTGTTTTTATTCTTTCTCGAGGACTATCCGAAGATAAAGCACCTGCCATAGCTGCCACTGGGCTGTAAAACAAAAATTATACTCTGTACCCCTTTTCTTTACAAATGTCTAATGGTTTGCCATGCCCTGGAGTCCATGGGATGAAGCCCAAGCTGCCTAACCTAAAAGGTCAGGCACGGTCTGGCCAAGGTCTCCTCATGGTATGCCTCGCTCCGAACTTCACACTCGGTGACACCAGGCTGTTCAGAGGAAGTGAAGACAGGCTATGCCATTCTCTGCTCCATGCCTTTGCTCACCCTGGCTGTGCTGTCACTACCCGCTTTGATCTGGCTAACCCCTTGTCATCTTTGACCATTGGTTCCAGCTTTGTGTCTTCTCAGAAGCTTTCCCAACTCTTTGAAGAACTGTCCCTCATCTGTGTGCATGCAACTCTCTGGAAGCTTCTCAGTCACTTTCCTTGGCACACAAGATAGCAGTGCTCTTCAGTGCACTTGTCTGTCACAATAAATTACAAACACCCTGAAACAGGGCATGCCTAACTCACATAGGTTTCCCTGGAATGCAGCATACCATTGGGCATAATTCCTGGGTACACCTCTGTCAGTCAAATGAAGGAAAGGTTGGGAAGAGCCATGGAGGGGAAAAGGCAGCCCACAAAAGATGAGTCAGGAGTGAAAGTTCTAGAAACTGGCATGGACATTCTAGAATGAAAACATCATGATGAAGTTTGATGATTATTTTGTGACTTTTGTCAAATAAATTTTTCAGCCCAATGTGGAAAACTGGAGAGTAAAGAGTAAGTACAACCAGAATTAGTGATCAGACAAAAAGGGAGACGGGTTCTAGGGTTCATAAAACCAGCTGCAGAGACAGCTGAAGCTAGAAAGAGCTAACAGAAAGTGAACAGGGGAAGAGTCAAGGAGAATGATGACAACAAAGAGAAGTCTGGGTAGATCTGAGACGATGGAGGGAAGAGGAGAGAGTGGTGTGTGTGTGTGTGTGTGTGTGTGTGTGTGTGCAGATGGTGGAGGAGACTGATTTGAAAGTGGGAGAAAGTCCAGTCCAGAATCCAAAAACAGTGATGTCAGTGAGTAAAAGGTCAAACTGCTAAAAAAAAAAAAAAAAAAAGCATCTTTGGATTCATAGTCTAGCAAAATAAAATAACAACTCAATGTATAATCAACATGTTATTGTGCTTAAAAACCTGTTTGCCACTTGGTGAAACCTTTTGGTCTTTTGCATCACATCCTATAATCACAGAATCAAATAAACTGCAGAAATTATGACAAGATATCTTTGGGAAGCAATTATTCTATTTATGGAAACGGAGAATTCCAGCGTATACTCAGTTATATAATCTGAATTTTATCCAGCCTTCATTTTGAAACACTTTTTTCTGAAAGCATGACAAATAAAAATCATTCTACGCCCTCCTTCCTGCTAAACAGGTTATTGATCTACTATTTTAGCATCTGGAGAACACTTACCGCAGATGAAACAGGTTGTCTTGAGAATTTCCTCCTTTTTCTGTTTTTCACTTCTAAGATCAGCGAAAGTATCGATGATAACACCAAAAATCAAGTTAAGAACAATAATGATAACAATGAAAAAGAAAAGAAGGTCATAAACCACTCGGGCAGCAAACAAGGGTTCCTGAAATAAAAAAAAATTAAAAATGTGAACCATATACACTTTTAAGGTATGTTGATTTAGCACATCCTCAAGCATAAAGAATATATTTGATAAATGTTTGCTAAATAAATACAAATAATATCCCCAGCTAGGACAATCAAATCCATTTTCAAGCTTTAGTTTAAGTATGGTCCCCCCAAACCCTTTATTCTTCTAATGCTGACCTTTTTCCTCATTGGGGGACTTACCTTTGTTTAGAAACTCCTTTTTTATGTCATTCTCCAAATACATTTGGTATAGTGGGGCTTTATCCTAGACACTACAGAAAAGGCAGTTAAATACTAACTCCAAAGATCAGTGATTAGGGTACTGAGGAGGACCTGATGATTTGTGAGTTTCTGATGCAGGATTTGTCCTTAGCATTGCCAGGTCCAGCACTGACTATACAACTCACGCTTATATTTCTACCTGATGAACACAACTAAAATATACACTAGCGATCATGTAATCCAGTTGTTTAATAGCAAGAACCTGAGCTTATGAAGCTAAATTATTTGACAACAATATACAACAGGCCAGTGGCCTTTAATAGCTCCCACCTAGCAATTGATATTTCACAATTATTGAGAAACTTTTTCTACTTTGCCATTTTAACATATGACTTCTGTTGGAATTTGTTCAAAGTTTATATTTATCATGGATGAGTAGTGAAGGTGAGTCCTGTGCAGAAGCAAACAGTAAGTCTTCATGCCTGAGAAATCAGATAAACAGGAGGCAGTCAAAGCCGCTGTTGTTTAGGTAACACTCACACCTATATAGAGTCTGCTGCTATGATTTTTTTGCTGTAATTCAATACATACTTCAGACTTGGAAACACTTAGTAACCCTCCCAGCATACACAGATGTTCAGGACATGAGCTATTTCTATGTAATCCTAGTATACAATTAATTGGTCTTAGCAATTACTGCTATACTTTAATAAATATATTACGTGTGGAGGACCACCTGGGCTATTCTCCTTGAACAAAGAGCAATAATCTCCATTTTGGCTAAAACCTGGCCCTATCTCCACACACACAGCTGGCTAAGCCATTTCTTTTTCCTGTCAATGGCTCTAAGCAATGTTTACAGGGCTAGCTGAGGTGTGGAGGAGTAATCTTTGAAGGTAGGTGACACAACAGTCCCTGTTTCCCTGCAGCATGAATCCCATCACAACACGATTTAGCAGGGCAGGATGTAGACCCACCATCCCAGGGCTGTCGACAGCCTCAAGATAAGAGGCTATGACTCCCAGAGCAGAACAGTTTGCATGTCGGAACTGAAGCACTGTTCCCTAAACATTAAAAGCTACCTCAACTGTGTTATAAGATTAGTGTTTCTGCACATCCTTCTCTCTGCATACTGCAGAGGTGTTTTCAAGCCTCCTACCTAGCCCAGCTCCCAGCACTCACTCTTCTCCTGCCATTCTCACAGTCACTCATCCTCAAGCTACTCCCTGCTTCTCAAATTCATAAAATCCAGGTTAGGCCTGGGTGGAGGCCCTTATTCCGATGAACCTTCATCTTGGCCGGTCTCAGGACCCCTCGGCTGCCCATAATTATAAGTATGTGTTAGCAGCTTTTTTTTCTCTGGGGGCTGCACTGCAAGTGGTAGATTGGAATTAACTTGCTAGAATTCCACTAACTTTTCCATGGGATTACAGATATAAACTTCCCAGATCACAACGAGGACCAAAAGGGATCTCTATAATTACCCTGAAAACCAAAGCCATTTTATAAATACTGCTAAGAAAGGGTACCAAAAAATAATGTGCTTCTTGCAAAAAAAAAAAAAATCTTTTTTCTCGGGGCTTACATCTTTCGAAGGCCTTCGCAGCACATCCCCCACGCCACCGCCGTTCCTGAGGCCCTGGTTCAGCACAGTGACGATGCACATGAGGAGGGTGTCACACATCCTTTCGATCCCATCTTCATACTCTTCCTCAGCTACAAAACACATGGAGTAGACAGCATGGTGGACCTGGGTTTCACCAATAGCCCACGACCTGCTCCTGAAGAGCTATTTCTAACTGTATCATGATGCAGTCTTTGGAAACTACATGAGTCTATTTCACATGTGGCAGTACATGATTGACACACACTGATAAAGTCACACATTTTTTTTCTTTTTTCTTCCATGGGTGGAAAATGAAAAGGTGAAAAGGACAACACAAAAGAAGGCTAGCAGTCATAGTGCACCAGGGTGGGAGGAGATGGTGATAAAACCTGTGAAAGTTCACCCTAGGCAAGCCTTGCAGAGGAAGGAGTATGAACAGGAAACAGGACAATCCTGCCCTGTTCCAGGACTGGGCCTGGAGCACTTTAGGGAACCTCAGCATCCTCATCTAGGAGATGAGGAGGGCTACTTAAGGATTCAACATTCAGAGAGTTGTTCAAAGATTAGGTTTAAATTATGCAAATAATGAGCAGGGCTAGGGATGCATACAACAAGTGCTTAAAACTTGGCAGCCCTTATTCTTTATTATTTTGGTTAGGTTGCTGGTTTTTGTCTTACAGAATACATTGGAGCTATGGATGAGAGAAGCACAGTCCATGCATGTGAAAAATTCTGTGCAGGGAGAAATGGGAAAAGAGAAAAAGACATACATAATGGGAAGAGAGAAAAAGATGTAACACGACAGAAAAGTCCCTAGGATGGACTAATTCTGTTTAAAGCCACAGTTATTTAATTTAAAACATAATTTCCTAACTGCTTAAAATAGTGAAAACTTTATACTAAAATGGATATTAGATCCAGTTTCCCAATACTAGTAAATGAATAGAAAGGATTTGGGGTTTGTTTGTTTTATTTTGCTTGGTTACCAGTTAACGAACAGGAGTACTGAATATAGGGATGGTATAGCTACACTCTGCATGATAACATGTGAACATATAAACAATTACCAAAATTAGAAAAGGAAGAGTCCATCTAACTTTGTTTCTGTGACCCATGACCAATAACATGTTTAGCATTGTTATGCAAAGGCTGATTTTTCCTTTCTGAACCGACTTTATCAGCATAAGGATGAGGGATCCTGACCTTTTTATTTTACTTAGAATTGTCCCTTTTTCAGCATGCCAGGTCACACCTAAAATGCTGCCTTGAGGTCAGAGCTGAGCCCAGTGCATGTTCTGATTTAGAAAGTAAGAGGGAGGAGCAATGGACAGGAGGAAAGGCTGGTGCAGTGGCAGTCAGAGCAGCAGAATAGACCCAGCAGGCGGACAAAGCAGTGGACACAACTGTCCATGATGTGCTAGTTAGGTCCTGACACGTGGGGGTAGATTCTAACATGATGGCTAAGGAGAATGAGAAGATAAAGGGTTAGAAATGTGTGAGAGAATGAAATGGATGTTAACAGAGAAAAAATGGCTTTCCAGCAAGGTGGTCATATGGAATATGTCTAAGTGCTACTTTGCCAGACTTTCAATCAATGCAATACCAAATTTAGTGGCAGGATCTCATAGTGAGTTAAGTGCCGGTTTAATCAGTGCATAGAAATGATGGGAAGCTGGCTGTGGCGGTGCACACCTATAATGCCTCTGGAACGCTGAGGCAGGAGGATTGTAATTTGGAGCCCAATCCGGGCAATTTAGCAAGGCTTTGTCTTAAAATAAAAAATGAAAAAAAGGGGATTGGAGATGTAGGGCAATAAGAAGGCCCTGGGTTCAACCCCTAGTACTGGAAAAAGAGAGAGAGAGAGAGAGAGTGAGAGACAGAGAGACAGAGACAGAGACAGCAAAATGTTCTTCTCTTTCTCCAAGAATTTATAAATGAGGATGTTTATTTTCTATGAAGTGAGCTGATAAGGTTCACACACAACTCTGGTGATGAGCCACTGCAAAATAAAATAGGTTGGCTATAAAATATGGCCGGCTTGGCTTTCTGGGCAGCACATAAACTGGGGGAGAAAACACATGTCAGGCCAATTCTAGCATCAATCCAGGAATACTGCTCAATAATAAGCAGTGCACAGGTATGCTGGTTATATGCAAGGGCCTCTGCGAGTTTGGTGAATAAGATTCTGCCTTGGTGAGACGGATCCCCTCTCAATATGAGAGCTGAGTCTCCAGGACTGCAGGCTGAAGGTCGGCCCCTGAGTCGTGATAAATTCCACCTTTTGGCTACCTGAACACTCAGCTGGCCTTCTCCTTGCCACCCCTGCCTTGTTTATTCCACTATACCCTCAGCTACTCAGCTAGCTGCTAGGAACCCAAGTTAGAAAGATGAAAATGTTCCAATTTGTAGGAAATTTGTGGTCCCCAGGAAAGGTGAGTCAGCACATGACCAAAAGAGTACAGCATTTCATAGCATGGAGCAGAGGCATCTTGAAGACCAGTGGCACCTAAGTTAAGCTCTAAAAGATGGCAAGTGTGGCCAGTGAAATCAAGGAGGAAGATATTCCAGACAGATGAGATGAGGTGAGCAAACGCAACAGACATGGAAGCACATGGGTGTCTGGGAAACCTCAGTGGATAGGAATAACAGGGCCTTTGTTGTAATAGAGGAGTGTGAGAGCCCTGAAAATTCTGTGAACTGGACCATGGCAAATTTCATCTATCAGGAGACTTTAAACTTCATTCTGAAAGCTATGAAAAGCCACTGGGGGACATTCAACAGGGGCAAAGTGGTTTACCATTTAGTCGGTGAAAATGTAGGAAGTTAAACCCAAGACAATGCATCGTATAATAAAGAACACAGAAATGGTACAAAGAGATCAGAATAGTGGGAAAGCCTTCCCTAACATGAATAATTTGAGTGAAGTCTGATAATTAATGGACCCTGAGTGAACTGTCAGTGAAGTAAGACTTCAGTAGAGGCATTTCACATGGTAGAGGAAGATGGATATATGCTTGTACTATGAACAGCAAATACAGCTGTATACCAGTAAGTATACAGGACAGGGGTGGAAGATAGAGATGGAATAATAAATGGGGAGCTCTCTGTGAAGCTGCAGGGAGTTTGGATTTGACTGGGCAAGCCAGGAAGCATCATAGAAATCTTGAGTTGGGGGTGGGCCAGCAAATATTCAGATGGGTGAATCCTGACAAGTAGTCTAATAGTGACAAACTGGATGAATTAAGGAGCGAATGTCTGGAGGGAGGAAGACCACTTAGGAGGCAGCTGCAGTAAGTCAGGCATGATGCGCTGTGTGAGGCTTCACCAGGATAATGGCAGAGAGCAGGAGAGGATGAATGAAAACTTAGGGCACAAAGAAGAAGGCAACATTGAAAATCAGGCAAGGGTGACTGGGGAAAGGAGTGGTCCCACTAGAACCACAAAACCGACAGTGTAGAAGGAGGAACTAGATAGTGTGAAGATGAAGGCCAGGAAAGGATCTGAGAGGGTTTTTAAGTTTGTAGGTTGAAAAGATGAGACAACAGTTTTAAAAGCTCAGAGGAGACAAGAGAGCCAGAAGAATACCATGATTCAAATTATGGAAGAAAGTGAATTTTAGAGAAAGCGTCCGGGAGGGATAGCAAAAAAGTCAAATTACGGAAGAGTCAAAGGCAATGAGAAGTGAGGAAAAATTCACCCGATTTCACAAGTAGGTCATTAGGAACAGTTAGGAAGAGGCTGAACAGTGAAGAAAAGGTTCATCTAGAAGTTGCAGGAGAGAGTAAAGCCCAGACTGTTTCACAGGAAAATCTGGTACCAAAAGGAAGGAAATGGATATTAGTTGGGGTGATAACAAAATGCAGGAGAAGAACCTGTAAGTGTTTGCAGAAAAGAGAGAAAACAAAGGAGAGATTTCAGGTGCAAGAACAACCGTCCAGCCAGTGGTGGTGGCCAGCTGAGGACAAAGTCAGAGGTAGCTACAAAGGAAGTGTGCGTATGGTTGTTTACAAACAAAGGAAAGATTGGTGAAAACAGACAATGAAAAGACCTGAATAGTGCAGGTAAAGAACTCAGGGCAGTGCCTTGCACATACTGCAGTTAGGACTCAACAAATGTTAGCTACCTTAACTGCTATTATTATTAATAAATGGCTGTTAAGTCTTATGACAAGTTACAGTTTTAACACAAGTAACAAATCAGATCCTTAAATAATTCATTTTCAGCTGACTATTAGTAAAATAAATTTTTTCAATTCACAGTACAAAAATGTTCCATATGAGGAAAAGAATAAAAATATAACATTGGTTCAGAAATAGTTTACTCTCATCTTAAGCGTTAGTCTATAATTAAAAAGAATACTGGGCATTTTGAATAAAAATATTTTACTGATGCCACGTTTTTTGATTTAATAATTACTCAGTGCTTATGGTTTTTGAGAAAGCAATGAATTGTCATTGAGATTCATTTGAAAGTCTGAGGAGAATTGAAAACTCCTTGTTTGTTAGTATTAGGCTTTAATTATAATCCATCCATTATGGAAACGCTGATTTAAACAATTTTAACCAGGAAAAAAAAATTCCAAAAACACTGGGCACCCCGTGGGAAGCAAAAATGTGGAGCGCATTAGGCTGACTTGGTTTCTGGTATTCATCATTCTTTTCTATTCGAGTAAAGCACCAAAACATTAAATTTGAATTACTCATAAATGTTAAACATCTGGGAACTTCCTTCTTTCTTCTGTACAGTCAAATGGCTTTTACTTACAAAATAATTTTGATTATATTTTGTAAATTGTATCCACCCAAAAACCTTGCTTTTCTAGAAAAATCAGTTTGGAGGGCTTTTTTTTTTAAGTGAATATTTTTGTCTGGGAATGAGGAAGGTCTTCAGTAAATGAAATAATAGGTTGATTTTTTTTTTTTCTTTCCCCAATCGCAGTTGGTTGCCAGCAACCACGTGCATTTTCTGCTGCTGGGACAATGACCTTACCTGCATCCACAGAGCCTTCCTCCGGAGCTGGCGGCTCTGTACCCTCCTCACTGTGAGGCTTGTCATTATGCCACTGTGTATGTCTGGGCCTTTTGTAATGCAGACCAGCTGCCCACAAGGTAACAAACTGAGGCCTTCACAAATGCACACGGGGGTTTGCAAATTAAAATTTAATCCTGGTCTTCCACATAGAAAAGTTATTTTTAAATCTAAGTGACACACGCTTTACAACAAACACCAGGTTTTAGCTTTCACTCTGCTTTCACAGCTAAATATATGCAGCCAAAATGTAAAGGAAGCAAGGGCCAGAGGGCCAAATCCAAAGAACATTCAATCAAGCGAATTTTAACACTTGCCATGTCAAGAACACAAAGGACAGAGAAAAAATAATAAATTAACACAGGCATTTCTGAATTTTAAATCCAATTCAGGAATAAAACCTATTTGTGAAAAGCTATTGCCACCGTGAGAGTTTGGATTTTTGTATGCTACATGCATAACAGTATTGTGGAAGTTTTCATGGGAAGCCTTTTTATAAGAGTTTGTATTGCGAGTTACAAACCAATAATCCAAACTGAACAGTTTCTTGGCCTTAATGATAGTACTTTAGGCTGGATGACTGTGCTGTGAGCTGTGTGCCGCAATGCAGGATGGTTAGCATCCCTGGCCTCTACCCACTAGATGCCACTAGTACCCCTCTAGTAACAACCACAAATACTGTATCCCCCTCCACACACTGTCCAATGTTCCCGGGCAAAAGCGGTAGAGAGCAAAACCTACTTCAGTTGGTAAATATTTATATTCAGGAACTTGCCCTTAGTAGACAACATGCTTAAAGAAAATCAACCAAAATGTGCTCAACAAAAGACGATGTGACAGGCAGAGTTTTAATAATCTTTACATTTTTGTTAGGAAGAAGTAACACAGCAGTTATTCTCTTAACCAAGAGGCAGTAAGATTGAAGATTAAAGCATAGGCTTTGGAATCAAAGCTCTATCAATTCACAAGCTATGTGGTCCTGGCATATTATATAAGGAAGGTCTTGGTACTGTCAGTGTTTTTACCCAAAATATGAGGACCATTAGTAGTATCTCTGTTTTACAGAGTTGCAATGATTAAATGCAACACAGTGTGTTTAGTACAGCCCTAAACGGTAGCTTTGTTCAGCTCCTTTGTACAGCTGTGGGGCCTTGTTTCTTTGCCTGTGCCCAGCACACTCTTCCTCTTCTTGATCTGACTGGCTGTTTCTTATTCTCCAAGTTTCAGTATAAATAATCCCCTGTAGAAAGCTCTCTCTATCTAACCTACCACAGTCAGGCTGTCTCATGATTATCAATCACAGCACCTTTTGTAGTACCTGCCTGATTTTACAACTTGTCCCATTTCTCCCAATGTTTTCTGAGTTACATGCAGGCCTGGGTCATGTTTGCTTTTTCAACCCATAGTGTCTTTGACATCTGCTGTGAGGTTGGCCCAGAGTAAGGGCTCCAGAAATACTACAAAGAATGAATGAAAAAAGAAGTGAGGAAGGAAGGAAGGAAGGAAGGAAGGAAGGAAGGAAGGAAGGAAGGAAGGAAGGAAGTTTTACTATTACAAATGCTACCATCATCATCAAGTTGCTCTGTTTCACAGAAATACTTTATTTTCTAAAATGCTAAGACTTAAATGTCACAATTAGTAATCATCTATGGAATAATTACAATTGAATGTCCAGTTGAACCATAACAGTGCTTGGCGCACTGCACAGTTTGCCTAGTATTTGTCAAATTTCACGAAGCTGGGCAGCCAACCATGCTGGGTGTGCCACGCTCTGCACAACTAGGAAGATCTCCTGGGGGCAGACCCTGGCAGGTACCTCACTGCGGCTGAGGAGATCGTGGATATCAGGCTGTGGGTGAGTATCACTGACTCATGTGCTCCTCTGAGATCAGTGGTTTGGGCTCTTTATAAACTCCGCAAGAACAAGCGTTAGCTTTGTTGTTGGCTGACTGGCAAAGCAATTTGGCTCTTAAGAATCACGAAGTGCAGCCATCCTGTGGCATCCATAGGATGGGCATCAGTTCCAGCAGCTGCATAAATACCAAATTCCATGGATGGTCAGGTCTCTTAAATAATGTGGCACGGTATTTTCATATAACTTATATAGGCTCATATCTTTTAAACCATCTCTAGCCTACTTATAATACCTAATACAGTGCAAGGATTGTATGAGTAGCTGTTACACTGTATTGTTGAATAACGACAAGAGAAAAGGGCTGTGCATATGTTCAGTATAGAGACAAGTTTTTTTCATGAATATTTTCAATCCATAGTTGGTTAAATCCAAGGATAGAGAATCCATAATATATTTACTTTAATGTTACATCTGCTTTAAAATAAAGGCAATTAATTTGAAAATAATATTGAAAGGTAGAAGATGAATGCAAGTATAAGGTCATTATATTTAGAATCATGCTACACTATTTATGCTAAACAAAAAAACCTTAAAATTTTAACACTCTGACTTTTAGGCTGTGCTCAGGAAAAATAATACTGAATTGAAAAGATAGAAACAGGAACCAGGGATAATCAAAAGACCAAAGTGGCCAGAAAGATATTTAATTTTTCTTAGATTTAAACTATATCCAAAATTTCAAAATAGCTCTTTGTGATTTTTTAAAAAATGAAATCATAGGGCCAGGGATTTAGCTCAGTGGCATAAGCGCCTGCATTGCAAGCGTGTGGTCATGAGTTCAATCCCTGGTACCAAAAAAAGAAAAGAAATCTCAGATGATGGCAATAGGGAAGTGGCACAAGGAGAGATGAATTTGAGATTGACACCGATCCTGCAAACTGCTGACAACGGACTCTCATGCTAAGTCAAGGCACTAACGTGGATCCTTGAAGGGACAGGGTGGGAAGAAGGAGATGGGAAAAAGCCAGTGTAGGTGTAGACTAACATCAAATGGGGACGAGGCAGATGTGATGTATCTGGGCTCTGCTAAGGGGGCTTTGTTAAGTAATTTCATTATGTACTTCGAGAAACGATGAAAAGATATGATCTTAATGACAGTTTATTTAACACAGATTTCTATGTAGCTGAACAACTGCACAAAATAGGGCCTGTTCACCTAAGTGTATGTTTTAATTCCTCACTTACTGCCCCGCACAGTACTTCTAGCACTTTTTTTTTTTAATTTAAAAGAGAATAAAACAAAAGGGGGCAGTACAGAGCAGATCAGAAGAGGACAACATAGGCAACACAGTACTTTACATTAAGTCAACTGGACATCAACAGTATCTAACACCATATCTCTTACTCTCTATAGTTGAGCATAGTTTCAATTACAATAATATCAAACAAAACACAATAGTATAAAGCCATGCATATAGTGAAAGAATTACAGGGCTTTCTGAACCGAATAACAGAAAATGATCAATGGGTATTATAATATCTCATTTTTGATAAAAAAGAAAAAAATTTGTTTGAACTATCACACATATTCAAACTCCAACGAGACACAATGTGGTAGACAGAACCAATGGTAATAGAACAAAAAAAAAGCATGGTAGGACTTCCAAGAAGAATAATATTAAATCAGCAATAGCTGTCATAATGTTTTCTTCAAAACAGCTGTTCATATCATCACGTATGATATAGTCAAACAAAACAGGATAACACCATTCCAACTGATGATTTAAAACTTTGAAAGACTTCGAAGCTATGAGATGGGGCCTCATGCTTACCATAAAGTCTTATATACTCTTATCAAATCTCA
>PVJX010029639.1:12171-22840 GCA_004027295.1 Dolichotis patagonum | reverse complement strand
CCATGAGTTAAAGGCCAGCCTGGGATATAAAATAAGTTCAAGGCCAGCTATGACCTACATAGCAAGACCCATAGCAAAACAAAAAGAAAAGAGAGAAAAAAATAATAGTATTTCCATACCAATAATGAACCCACTGAGAAAAAAATCAGGAAAACAATCAATCACAGTATCTTCCCAAAAAATTAAATACCTAGAAATTGACTTTACCAAGGAGGTGAAAGACTTCTATAATGAAGACTACAGAACTCTGAAGACAGAGATTAAAGAGGACAGTCACTAATCTAAAGATAACCTCAATTCCTGGACAAGTGGAATTAGTATCATCAAAATGATCATACTGCCATAAATAATGCATACATTTAATATGAGTCCAATCAAAATACTAACAAGGTTCTTCACAGAGCGAAGCAGAAAAAAATTCTAAAATTTATGAAGAACCACAAGAGACTTAGACTTAGCCAAAGCAAACCTGACCAAAAAGAGCAAAGTAGGAGGCATCACAATCCTAGATTTGAAGGCATACTGTGAAACTACAATAATAAAAACAGCACAGTAGTAGCACAAAAATAGACATATAAACCAACACAATACAAGACACAGCAACTACTCCATGTACCTTTAGTCATTTGATATTTGACAAAGGGGCTAAAAGCACACACTGGAAAAAAAATAGCCTGTTGAACAAATGGCACTGGGAAAACTAGTTATTCACAGGCAGAATCAAATTAGACCCGTATCATTCACCTGTATTGAAATCACATCAAAATAGATAAAAGACCTAGACATAGAAACACTGAAAGTGCTAGAAGAAAAACTAGAAAGACACAGGCAAAGGCAAAGACATTCTGGACACAATTCTAATTATACAAGAAATAAACCAAGAATCAACAAATGGGATTATGTTAAATTGAAAATCTACACAACAGAAGAAATAATCGACAGAGTAAAGAGACAACCTTAAGAAAGGGAAAATATTTTTGCTGACTACTTCTGTCATAGAGGACTAACAGCTAGAATAAAGAACTAAAAAATAAAGCTGGGTATAGTGGCTCACGCCTGTAATTCCTGCACTTAGGAGGCAGAGGCAGGAGGATCACCATGAGTTGGAGGCCAGCCTGCGCCACATAGTGAATTCATGACCAGCCTGAACTATGTAATGAGACTCTGTCTCAAAAAACAAAACAAAACAAAACAAAACAAAGGAATAAAAAACTAGGAGTAAAAAGCAAATGACCCAAATAGACAAATGAAATAAACAGGCATCTCTCAAAAAAGTATGAATGCCAATAAGAACATGAAAAGAATGTTCAGCATCTTTAGTTATCAAGGAAATGCAAATCAAAACAACTCTGATATTCCATTTCTACACTGCTGTGGTTATTAAGTTAAAACCATGCAACCACTATGGAAGTCAGTGTTGAGATTTGTCAAGAAACTAAAAATTAAAATTCCAGGGATCTCCCTGCCCCAAAGAGTTAAAAATGTCATGGACTTAGCTTAATGGAGAAAGTGCCTGCCTGGCAAGTGCAAGGTCTTGAGTTCAATCCCAGGTACAAAAAAAAAAAAAAAAAAAAACGAGTTAAAAACATATTATAGTAATACATGTGTACTCATGTTTACAGCAACACAATTCACAATAGCTAAACTAGTGAAACAGCTTAGATGTCATCAACACATGAATAAAGGAAAATATACCTATCAGTCATAAAGAAGGATGAATTTGAGTGATATAATAAAATAGATGAATCACGAGACCATAAAGTTAAATGAATTAGACCCAGAGATTAAATATCACATAGTTTTGCTTATATGAGAAACTCACTAAATAAGTTTAAAAGTAAAATAAAGAAGAGATGACAAGAAATAGGCTGACTTTTTGGCATTGGGAAAGGGGAGAAGGGAAGATAGAGGGCCAAATATAAACACAATATGCCACATGTGTGTGTAGCAATTCCCCAAAATGATTGTGTACTGCAAATACATACCAATAAAATTAATTTTAAAAAAGAACTCAGAATAAGTATTTTGAAAGCTTGTAAATTTAGGAACTGGAGGTATAGCACAGTGGCAAAATATGCCTGGCATACATAAGGCAACCCTGAGTTTGTTAGCCATCACCAAACAAGAAAAAATGTGTAACAAAAATCTTAATTTTCAACTGCAATTTTAAATATAACAACAGATTTTCTTACATAAGAAATAGCCTCAAGAATAACATACTTGATCTTTAAAAAATTCCAAAGTTGGATCTTTACATGGGATGACTTTAACTAAATCTATGCCACTTAAAGCTTACCTTCCTGATTATATCAAAATGGAATTCACAGTTTCTATTACCATCTGCCCAAACCCAGGCTGGCTTTCACTCTCATGGAATAGCCCCAGCTACATCTGCATGTATACCACATACCCTGAAGGAAGTTGCTATTGCCACCATTCACCTACTGAGGAAGGACCCCAAGGACTCCATGGAGGAAGAGAAGCACTTCTCTGGACTGTCACAAAGCTACAAAAATTGCATAAACGATGGCCTCAGCAGTCTAAGTTCAGATACCACTGGGCACAAACTGGTTCTACTTCCTAGATGAAAAATGTGCCTCATGATCTACCTCCAATAAACAAGACAAGGGTCACATTTAAAGACACTGTCACTCTTTCATTTTTCCAACCATACCATTAACTCCATAGATACCATCAGATTATCGAACCTCTCACCAAAGAAGTAAAAACTAAATCCAGCTGGGCACCATGGTGCTTGTCCAAATTCCCAGCACTCAGAGAGGCTGAGGTGGGAGGATCTCTTAAGACCAGGAATTGAAGACAAGCCTGGGAAACAAAGCAAGACACTGTCTCAAAACACTAAAATAAAATGGGGTTTGAGAGAGTGGTAAAAAAAAGAAAAATAAACAAACATTAAAACCAAATACTGTATAAATCTAAAAGGTATTTTTTAGAGAAAAACCAAGATACACTATAATCTGAGGCCAAAGTCACTATTATTGGAACAACCCATTGTCCAAATCTTAAACTAAGACCAACTCATTAGATGTTGTCAGCAGTGTATTAACAAAGAACCTCACAGGTGGCTCTGCTCCCCAGGGCTAGCCACAAAGCAAAGCAGCTCTATCCATGCAGGCTTCACTTTTACCATATAACTTGATGTGGTGTTTTCCTGTGTATTTGTTATCACTGCAACTTCCAGAACAAGCAGGAAGCTGAATTTCTATGTCATGACATAGAAGAGAGCAAAGATGATTAGAAATAACTAGTCCACTTAATTCCTAATACAAGTGATATCAGAGGATTGAATAAATTAATATCTCTAATTCTGTTAATGAGTTTCACTTCGGTGGCAGAGGGAGGCCTGTTCTGGACACAGGTGTGTCTTGTAATTGTGTCTCATTAACTTTATTGTTATATAATGGCACAAGCAACACAGGTGTATGTGCCTGGCAGCTCCCTGATGAGGGTAGCTGCTCCTTCCTCTTCTAAAGTTACTAAACCTGCTACTCTACCACAAGCCATTCTGTTAACCTCAGTGGAACACAAGAAAGGAAAGGGGGAGAAAACAGGACAAAGGGTTGCATTCAAAGCTCAAAAGGTGAAGGTGAGAAAAAAACCATCCTCAATTCCCCTCTGTCCAAATACAGCCCAGATTCTTTCTAACCCATTACAAGTTCATGATCAAAAGCATGTATGTACAATTATTATGAAATACTACCTTTTCTTCAACAAAAGAATGATTTTTCACGACAAACATAATCTGGAAGTGCTGGTGTGCCAAAAATGAACCTGACACAATAAAAAACCTAAATTAAGGATAGCTCAGCTGAAGAAATCGTTAAAAACCTTTACTTTCTCATTTTCTATCTTCCTTTCTCAACTTTCACCTACCCTATTTAATATTCAATGCAATATCTTTGACCCTTATGACATAACAAAATGACACACCTCTGGGAACAGATGCCAGAAATAGCAAGGAATTAGGTTATACGCAGCATCAGGTCCAGGTGAGAAGCGACACCAACTCCTGCTGTTCCAGAAGTTCTCGCTTTAGCTCTCTACGCTAACCCATCTTCACAGCAAAAATGGAAAGTCTGAAGAGAACCCTTCACAGCTGACTGCTTTGGTCCACCAACAGGGCCTGCTAGGGTTCAGGGATTTATATGGGGACACTGGTAAGTCTACAAAAACCCTGATCATAAACTTAACATTTGTAATCCCAAAACCTAGTATGGTGAGACCCTGTTAAAAAAAATAATAATAATCATAAAGTAAAGTACAATAAAATATATTCTTCCTAGGAGAAGTTTTAAATTAAAATATTTCCATCTGGGAGTGGTGGTAAACACCTGTAATCTAAGCACTCTTGGAGGCAAGAAGATCACAAGTTTAAAACCAGCCTGGGAAAACAATGACACACTGTCGATCAATCAATCAATGGCTAGGGATGCAGCTCATTATGAAGGTTAGGGTTCAATCCCAGTACAGTAAGTAAATAAATAAATACCAGATTTCCATTATGCAAAAGACATGCAAGCCATACATCAGGTTGCAGGTCGGAGAATGAATGAGTTACACAGAAAATCCTCTTTCAAAGCTCTGACTGTGGAACTACGAACCCAAACGGGCAGTGCAGTCCTCAGTACCATACTGAATACCCTTGACCTCCAATCTTCGGGTTAGCATCATTCTTTAAGGATATTACCTGGCACCTATGAGAATAAGAAAGGTATTTTCAAACATACATAAACCAAAGACCACTTCTCTCCTTTCTCACTGGTCTAGGTCACCATCAGCTCCTCACTGGATAAACACAATCACTCCTGACTTCCTATGAGCTCTCTGCCCTGCTCCCAAGAAACTCATTCTTCACATGGAAGCCAGTGCAGTGTTTCAAAATAATGCCACAAAAATAGCAAAAGAAATAAATAAGCAAACAACCACATCTGCTCTCCCCCTAAATTCCAGCTTTTTGATGCTTACCGCTGTGCTCAGAATAAAACCCCTGATGCTTTTACTAAAACTAGACAAGCCCAATATCACTGGCCCCTTCTGCACCTCCCCACACTCTCCCCTCCCTCACCAGGCACTAACTCCACTGACCACCTTCCTCTTCCTCCCACACATGAAGCTCAGCCAACCACCAGGCCTCAGGACACGCCACTGTTTCTGCCATCACATCTTGAGATGTCTATTTTCTTCTTATACTTTGAGTACCTGCTTAAATGTCCTCACATCATCACCCTTAAATGCTCCCTCTACAATACAAGCTCCATGGAGGCAAATTTAGTTTGTTCTGACTCCCCACACCCCCTATAGGGCCTAGAACACACAGCAAGCACTCTTTCGAGTTGGTGAACACGTAACTAAAAAGAAAATAGAAGAGGGAAGTCCATAAAGAAATAAAGTAGTCTGTGGTTGCCAAAGGCTGGTGAGGCAGAGGGCCCAGCAGAAAACTGAAAATGACAGCTTAATGGCTACTGAGTCTCTTTTGGAGGTAATGAAAGTGCTCTGGAATTCAAGAGAGGTGTGTAACTCCCTGAACATACTAAAAATCATTTGAATTACAAATGCTAAGTGAGTGTATTGCATGGTACCTAAATCGTAACTCAATAAATGTTGTATCAAAAAAAAAGTGACAGGCATGAAGGTACACAATGTAATCGTAACACTCTGAGAGGTTAAGACAACAGAACTGTGAGTTTGAGCCCACCCTGGGCAATTTAGTGACCTAGCAAGACTGTCTCAAAAAGTAAAAAGGTAGGGAACACAGCTCAATGTATAGGTCCTGGAATCAATCCTCAGTACTGCAAAAAGAGAAGAGAAGAGAGAGGAAAGGGGAGAGGAGAGAGGGAAGAAGGGAGGAGAGGAAAGAGGAGAGAGAAGAGAGAAAGGGAGACCCAAGAGGGCAGGGGAGGGGAGGAAAACAGAGGGGAGGGGAGAAAAAAATAGTCCCTGAAGCTGAGGTAAGAGTATTGCCATGAGTTTGAAGCCAGTCTGGGCTACCTAGTGAGTTTAAGGCCAGCCTGAACTATACAGTGAGACCCTTTCAAAAAACCAAACAATGATGACAATGACAAACACATATACACACAGAGGAAAAAGAAGCAAGGGAAAGAAGGGGACTAGTGGTTAAGCTTCAGGTTAATATTATCTTCTAGGAGAAACTAATGAAAACCGAGTATTTCAATACCTTTGAAACCCATACATGGATCTCTGGTTCTAAGAACTACCCTTGATTTTAAAAGAAAGAAAAGCAGAAGCAGCAGCAGTCACTTTAGACCACAATCAAGTATAAGTAGTCAAAATAATAACTTTTTCAAGCAAATCAAGTGCTCCACATAGATAAGAAGTTGAAATAAAATAATTACTCTTTAAGAAAGTCAAGCGCTGCACACGGTTACAAAGAACAATGATACTGCAAATATTTTCCTTTGGATGAAACAATGACCATCTCATGAAGACTGAGAAATAACTTAAAGGCCAAATGATCTTTTTTGTGACACGATCTGAGCATAATCACCTTGGCAAGACCGGCACGGTGAGCCCCTTTAGATTCCATATATGCAAGGTATTTGTTGAACTCCCGGAACTCCTCCATGGAGGGTCTGAAGGTCATGATCTTACAGCTGGGGTTCAGAGGGCTCTCTGCCTCCACTGCCTCCATGATGGCTAGATCGGCCTCTGCAGAGAAAAGGACAGTCATCAGTGCTGCATTAGTATGCTTAGGGTCAGGTCCCTTTTCTCCCAAATAGCATGTAAGCTCACTCAGGAGGAACTCTGCTCCTTTAGTTACTTAGAATGCCCACCATTCTTAGAGAAATTCCCACATCTCTTCCTGTCCTCTCGACAAGTCATCCCCTGCCAAGCTCTTATTCCTGCCAGTCAATCACTGACTGGCTCTATTGCCACTGCCCTCAAAATAAAACTGAATTTTCCAACATTACAAGTTCACAAGAAATGCCCCTCCTAGCCGGGCATGGTGGCTCATGCCTGTAATCCCAGCACTCAGGAGGCTCAGGCAGGAGAATTATTACAAGTTTGAGGCCAGCCTGAGCTATATAAGGAGTTCAAGGCCAACCTGAACTACATAGTGAAACTCTGTCTCAAAAAGACTTAAAAACAATTCTTTTTACAGCCACTCCTATGTTCTGAAAGGCTCTTTCACTCCTACATGCACTTGTAGAAAGGCCTCATCTAGGTTCAGTAGAGGGTATTCCACATCCCCAGCCCAGAATTGATCTGACTGTGCTTCCAGCTTGTTAGAACGTTCTATCCTATAACAATTGCACAAAGTGTTGTGTGTCAGATAAGAAGTGACAGACCACAACTAACCACAAAAGTGTTGCCAAACTTGATGAAACTAAAAGAGGTTCTTGAAGGGAAATTTGAGGAAATACCATTCCTAGTATCTTAGTTTTTGTTCCTAGCTTTCTAACATAAAGTGCCAGCTTTCAAATTTCACTGTACAGAAAGGCAGGCCCCTTGCTGGTGGGGATTTTACCAAAACAGCCATGTTGTCTGGGAGCAATTCTATTTTTCATGATTTTCCAAACAAGGATAAAGTTAAGCAATGCATCTCTGAGATGCCACTTAGCAGAAATACTGTTAAATAAAGACTGAGTCCTGTGCATGGCAAGTGATGTAATTCAGCAGCTCACCACTGACTTACAAAAGGCAGCCTGTTCCTCCATGTGCTTGGATGAAAGCACAGATATATAAGCATGAAAGGCTAGCAGTAATTCTGTGTTATGCTGCTGGTGACATCATGAGAGAAGAGCTGGAGAAACTGCTGCCTTTGACTGGAAGAACACAAGGGATCGATAGCTACAATGCTGTGATGGAGGCTTTTTTGTCACAAGACATAAGACCAGAAAATTAGTTTTAATTACTATCGACAGGTCACCTTGCAAGGTGGGAGCAACATCTGGTTTCATACAGTTCTTTATTAAAAAGCAAAACATCAGGGCCGGGGATTTAGCTCAGTGGCTTACGTGCCAGCAAGTATGAGGTCGTGAGTTCGATCCCTGGTATCACCACCAAAAAAAAAAAAAAAAAAGGCCGGGGATTTAGCTCATGGCATAAGTGCCTGCTTGGCAAGCACAAGATTGTGAGTTCAATCCCCAAGGCCAAAAATAAAAAATAAAAATAAAATAAAAAGCAAAACATCCAGTCATTCAATCACATTGTATTATACATCAAGAAGTTCTTTGTGCCAGGGAAAGCAGCAAAAAATTAGATGATATCCTCAGAGACATCACAAAACTGGTGAACTACATCACGGTTGATGCTCTTAATTTTCAAGTTTCAAGCACTTCTTAATGAGGTTCACACACAGTGTAATGCTTTACTTAGGTGCAATGGCCAAGCACAGGATGAGCCCTGGAGAGATTTTTAGCCTGCTTGGATGAAACTATGCTGTTTCTGAATGAAAAACAGCAAGAATATCTATCCACAGCTCACTGATACAGTCTGGCTTAACAACCTCATGTGTTCTTACAGATTTTACAATGCACTTCAGTACACTGAACAAAAATCTACAAGGTGCAGGGAAAATAGCAGAAACGATGACATGTGTTATCAAAATATTTGAGAGAAAACTTCAAGTTTTTGAGAGACCTCAAAAGTAGATAGCTAATTTTTTTTAGATTTTTCAAATCTAAAAATTCACTTAGAAAATTCTACATTTGCAGACAATCCTACAACCACAGGAAATTTTCTAGCATTTTAGCAGCTGCAAAGGAGAATTTTAGAAGCAGATTTTTATAGTTCCATAAAATAGAGACAACTCTGTGTCTTCTTCTCCAGATAAAGCAAAATTTAAAGAACTTGATCTTTACTAGCTATACATTTTAGGTTTTGGAAATGTGGACATGTAGCTATTGGAATTTCAAGAAAGATCTCTGTGGAAAAAAAAATTCTATGATCTGCATGCAGTACTTGAGAAGACAGAGTGTGAAGGGAAGACACAGGACAGCACATTTAGTGGTTCTGAAATGAAATCCTTATGTGCAATTCTCTGCCAAACAAGTTAAGTCAATGAAAGCATTCGGGACTGCTTTTCTTATTTTTGATCGGATGATCTTATGCCTCTGAGCAGCTGTCTCAGCTTTGAATTATATCAAATCTGATACAAGAAACAGATTAACATGCCTGAGTGCTGCACATGTTGCCCTCAGACTAATGAAGTGTGAGCCAAAACCTGACAAATGATTAGCATGCATACAACAGGAAAGATCACACTAACTGTGCAAAACGCCACCAAATGCAAACTTCTACCATTCAATAAAAAGTTGTTCATATCATTGAAAGCTCTGATACTATGTTTTTCTTTGAAGACAAAAGATGTTAATGTATGAGTTGTTTTCTCTAAAGCCTCGGTATTCAGGCTCAATTGCAGTGTTGGCTCTATGCAGTAAATCAGCGGTTGGGTTGCAGTTTGGGCACTTGGGCTCTAAAAGGCTCACTCTGCACAACTATTATAAATAGCAAACATATGCAATGTGTTGCTTATTATTACTCTCCTACTAGCCTGTTTTGAAACTGTGTTGTTTCTTACTTTTTTCTGTTTAAAAGAAAAAAAAGGTTCACCACGTGACCTAGGACTTCCTAAGACACTGACATCCAACAATGTCCAACTCCTTTATAGGCAATGGCACTGTATTTTCATACAACCTCCACATATCTTTCTGTAGACTTTAAATTACCTCTAAATTTATAATATCTAACATGATGTAAGTGCTAAATTAATAGTTGCTATACTTTCTCCACAAAAAATTTTTTTTAATTTTTTACTAGTACAAATGTGTAATACATGATTACATCCATCACAGGGAGTTGGTATATGGACATAACACATCTTGATTTCTTTTATTCCTTTTTGTACTTTTGTTTTTGTTTTTGTCTTTGTTTTTGTTTTGACACGTCTTACTCTGTAATTCAGGCTGGCATTGAGCTCACTATGTAACCCAGGCTGGCCTGGAACTCAAAATCCTCCTACCTCAGGCTCCCAATTGCTGGAATTGCAGGCATGTGTCACCACATCCAGTTCAATTATTTTCACTTCCCCTTCAACTCTCTTCTCTCCCTCGCCAATTCATTACAAAATTATGGTAAGAAAAATGCCTGCAACATGTTCAGTACAAACAAAAAATGTTTTGTAAAATATCTTTGATTCATGATTGGTTGAAATTGCTCATACAAAAATCTCAAACACAAAAGGCCAACTATGCACTCCAATGGTATTCACAGGCTTGTGCTTCTCTAGCAAGTACAGCTCTCTGTGACTCTGAAGATGATCCCAGCCCTTGGAGCAGCCTTTGCTGGCTTCCTCACCTGGTATCTCCCACCCAGCCTTGAGATTCCCAACCCTCTGGCCTAGACATGAGGAGCTACCCATGTCCCCACCTGACTCTCTGCCTCCCTTATTACAGCTGTTGGCACATCCTGCCATGTCCTCTTGTATCAGCCCAGAAGAAAAAGGCAGGCTCTCCATGTCTAAGCCCTAGCTTATAACCTGGCACCTAACCTGTGTTAATATCTGCTGCAAGAATTATTTGCCAGCTGATAGAAACCAGTACTAAAATGTTAAAGTATTTACATAATCTGATATCAAATTCAGAAAAAGGAAAGCTCCAGTCCCAAACACAGGAAAGTTACTTAGAAA
>PVJX010029639.1:0-12071 GCA_004027295.1 Dolichotis patagonum | reverse complement strand
CATCAGCATGCCGGTAACCCCAGCATGCAGAAGGCTGAGGTGGGAGGATCACTGCAAGCTGAAGGCCAGCCAGGTCTATCTATAATTAAAGACCAACCTAAACTACATAGAAAGACTCTCAAAAAAGCCAGTAAAGAAAGAGAAAAAGAAAAGAAAAACAGTTACACAATGCCTGCTGGGCAGGCACCCTATAGGGAATCAAACTCTTGATGCTAATGGAATGAAGAAGATGATAAATAAGTAGAAAAGACAAAACCAGTACAAAGGGAAGGGTTGTTGTTTCACACAGAACAGACAAAGGAAGGTGTTTCAGAGGAGGTGAAATTCAGGAGAGGCCCAAAGAGGGTAATTAATCATACAGGCATCTGGATGAGTGGTTCAGGCCGAGGCAAAGGAGCTGGGCATGGCTCTGCACACCTGAATTCACAGCCCTACAACAGGTTGAGGGAAGAGGGTTTCAAATTTGAGGGGAGCCTGGGAAACTGAGCAAGACCTTGACTCAAAATAAAAAATAAAAAAGACTATAGATATAGCTCAGTAGCAGAGTGGCTGGTGCCCAGTCCTAAGCAGGAAGGGAGGAGAAGTGAATATGGTTAGAAATCAGCAAAGAAGACTGGGAAGGTTGAGAAATGAGACTAGAAAGAACAAGGAGCTTGGCCTTCACCCCAGTGGGATGGGAGCAACCATGGGGTTCTCCCCTACCTTTCCAGTTCTCAGGACTCAGACACGCATTTCCCTTCCAAGGGACGACTCTGCTCTCTAAGGTAAGTCTTTTAGCCTCCCACTCCCTAAGTCGCACTCAGGCTGTGACAAAATGGGTAAAGATGGAAGCAAGGAAAGAAGGGGACAGCAGCTGAGAGTAACCAGACAGGACAAAACAGCAGCTTGGACCAGATGCACAGTGTGCAGTGAGCAGACTGCAGATTCCACATATTCTAAACCAAATTTCCTGACAGAAGTGAGAGGAACAAAAAATTTCTGGTCTAGGACACAGAACAGCTCTGACAAGACACTGAGGCAGAGAGACTGTTACGACATGCGGCACATTAGTAGCTATTAAAATTGAGTATCAGCCCTTGACTTAGTTTGCTAAGTGGTCTGGGAAACACACTTTCCCCTTCTAGCATCCTACTGTCCTGACTACACAAAATTAGTTCCACCTACAAACCAGACAGGGACAGCGAAGACTTACCTCAGGGTTAGAGTTAGATGACAGTCAAAACAGATCACCATAAAATTAAAAATATGTTAAAGTATCTAACTATCCAACTACCTAAATATTTGCCAATACGAAAAACAAAAGTCTTGTGTTAAATTTTATTTCTTTATTAGTAATAGTGACCATCTTTGAACAGTTTCATTTCCTTTTTGGATTAACAACTAATATTTGTTACTCTTAGAAGCCAGTTTATAAATTTTCTATTCCTTGATGTTTTTCTTAATACTTTTATTATTATTAAACTTAATCATGTTATGACAATTAAAACCCCAGGTCTTCTTTCTTTTACCTTTATTTCTCTGAACCAAGAAATAAAAGTTTAAAATGCTCTTGTAGTTAATGTTTCCTAGTGGAAGAAGGATTGATGTATTTCACAACAGTTGCCACTAAGAGTTTCAGCCGATAGTGATGCAATAATCCTGTTTTTTAAATGCCATATATCTTTAGAGACTGAGTCCCCAAAGTGAAAGATGGCAATGTCTCACAATAACTTTGTTATCTTGTTTCTACAGAACTGGCCTTCAGTGATTTTTAAGACTACCTAAACCAAATAACCAAGAATGTACACTGAAAAAGTTTTATTTTGTCTTTTGTTTGGATTTAGGGGGTTTGTTTGTTTGACTGGTTGGGGGAAGGACATTTGTTTTGTTTTGGTTTTGGTTCTTTGAGAGAGAGTCTTGCTTTGTATCACTATCTAGCCCATGCTGGCATCAAATTCGCAGTGATCATCCTGCCTCAGCCTCCTAAATTCTAAAATTACAGGCATGCACCACCATGCCCAGCCAGAGGTTCAGTTTGTGTTTTTTAGAAAATCAAGTCTCGCTCTGTAGCCCATGCTGGCTTCAAACTCTTGGCCTCAAGTGATCTTCCTGTCTCAGAATCCCAAGTAGCTGGGATTACAAACACATACCACCATGCCCAGTTCCTTAACAATGTTTAATAAAGATATTTTCCATTAAGTGAAGAACAAGTCCAGCATTCATACAACACCCTTTTTTGTTGGTGAAAATATTTTATCTTACTGTAAAGGAAAAGAATCTAGTCTCCTTATTCAAATATCTTTGTTTACAAAAAAGAAACAGGCAGGTGCTTTCCTGCCAACTATAATATCATATACTGCTTTACTTTGCACACGTGGATCTCTAACTTGCATTCTCCTGTTTAAACAATTTGTGACACCAGAATAAATTGATGGCTCTCATCATGTATCTGTCTCTTCAACGGGGCCTACCACAGAACTCATCTGTGCTGCTAACTGCCTCTCAAGAGGACACTTCAGGATCTGCTATAAAGCACAGTGCCCTGGGAGATACAGCACTCACCACCTTAGCAGATAAGGCATCAGGCTATCGCTGCGGGGGTGAACCTACAGCACATGTGTTGATTCTATGTACACTTGCAACTTCCTTTCAATATTAAACAGAATATGTAAGATTTATGTACACTGACTTCAGCTCTGTATCAAGTTCTCAACCACAGTGAGTCAAATCTTAATTATATTGGTCATTTCCTTTCTCTACTGTCCACCAACAAAGGAACAGATATATCAGCACGGTACTTCCAACAGAGTATCAGTAACCGAAAAGCAACAAGGAAGATTTCTAAGTGTAGATACAAGAGATTTTCAAATTATATTGTTATATTTAAAAAGTAAATTGCAACATAGGATTCACAGTATTCTCTTTACATAGAGGAGCCAAAAAGTCTATAAAAAAATGTTCATATAAGTGGAAAAGAAAAGACTAAAAGGATGAAAAACTATAGACCATATAGCTCAACATATACTTTTAACACCAATATCATGTAATTTACGCATTGTAAAAATTAAATTTAAAGCTGGGCACAGTGGTACACACCTATAATCCTAGCACTTGGAAAGTCGAGGAAGGAGAATCACCATAAGTTCAAAGCCAGCCCACGCTACATAGTGAGTTCCAGGCCAACCTGAAATACATAGCTAAACCTTTCTCAAATAAAAGAAATTTTTCAAAAATAAAAAACCAAAGAAAAACTCTTAAATATATATTTTTTAAATTAACCTATTTCTACTCAATGGTATAAGAAAATAAGGAAAACAAAATGACATGGAAAAGTTACCACCACAGTGGGAGCAGAACTTAATCATGTAGAAATCTCTTTCAAATTATGATTGTCTTATGTTTAAGCAGCTAGTTAATAGAGACTAGAATTGTCCTCAGTGCTGGAGAGAATTTGATTCTAATCCCTCTGCATGCCTTCCTCATTAATAACTGTCATCTCACGTAAATTAATTAAGGGGTCTGTTCCCCCATCAGTAAAATGGGTAATGCTACCTACCCACCCACACTAAGCTGGAGATGCATTAAGTTGCTAAATATAAGAATTTGGCATACTGCTAGCTTATAATAACATTTGTGTGCTGGTGTTTAAAAAAAGAAAAAGGGGACTATTCAAATTATACCTCTTCAATTAGCCTCTTCCCCAGGCTACTACCTACAGATGCTCAAATCTTGCCCATACAATTTTTTTTTAAAGACAGGATCGCGCTATGTAGTTCAAGCTGGCCTTGCACTCACCATGTAACCCAAGCTCACCTCCAGCTCAGCACAGCAATCCTCCTGCCTCAGCCTTCCAAGTACTAGGATTAGAGGCGTGTACCACTGTGTCCAGCACTCCCATACAATTTTTTAAGGCTTCCTCGATACTAAGTGCCCCTTCTGGACCCACTTTAACTACAGCCATCTCTTCCGGACTCTCACAGGCAAACCCAAAATGAGAAAGATTTTCACTCATTCTGTGCAGTTCACCTCTCTCTCATCTTCATCCTCACTGCAATCTGCTACCTTCGTCCACCTGTGCGCTAAAATCATCGACAGGTTGCCAGTGGCTTTTCAGCTGCAACACCCTACATGTTGTTTCAGTCCTTTTACCAACCACTCTGCAATCTCTGAACACTAGACAAAGTCTCGGCACAGCTTTTGTGAGGGCTGGAACTCTAACCTCCACTTACCCTCTAATGATCAGGCTACCTCTGGAATTCCACCTCTCCAGGCTCATCCTCAGACAGTCTCTTCCCTGTCCCCCTGACACAGATCCTATGGGAGATTTCATCCACACTGGCCTCAACTGTCCTTATCAATATCTTAAAAACCTAAGTGCCTATTTGGTATGTGATTTAGAGAAGAATGTCAAGCTCAACACAGACAACACTGAATCTAAAACTCAGCAAGGATAAAATGGTGTTCTTCCTCCAAAATGTGCTGCTCCATCCCAGTCTCAACCCTGGTTCACTTATCCAGTCCAGCTTGCCCCTTTCTGGCCAGCACAGACCTGAGCTAAACCTCAAAAAGTTTACAAACGCAAGTGAGAATAAGTACATAAGCAGTTACTCTAGGGGAGCCTTTAGAACTGAGAGGGCCCCCTCTAGCAGGGTAAGGAGGAGTGGGAAGAGAGAGGGAGCATTTCCTAGACTGCAAGCTACCCTCTGCTGCAAGGCTCACTTCAGAATCCCAGAGGCTAGCCTGAGCTCCACCCTCTCTCTCACTCCCTCTCCTAAATTGTGAGGACTGCTGTCTTTACACTTCCTGAGCACCTTTTATACCTAGTTTTTAGTCTCCGTGATGTTACTCTCTGTCTTAGTTACTTTTTTTTTGCTGAGACAAATTACCCAACAACACTCATAAAGGAGGAAAGGTTTATTTGGCTCACAGTTTGTAAAGGTTTCAGTCTGTAGTCAGCCAGCTCAAGGCAGGGTGGCATGGCAGAGGAGCATCACAGAGGACAACAGTTCGTGGCAGACAGTGGACAACAAAAACAAGCAAGTGGCAAACCACAAGTAACAAGCCGCAAGCCTCTTTGCCCCCTGTGTGGTCCCAGCTTACCTGCCCTGAGGACAGACAGCACTCACATCCTTAACTTTTAGCACTGCGCTGCACCGTGAGTCAATCACTTTAGATCCAGCCACCTCTGAAAAGGCCCTACCTATGACTGCATGAGGCTTTGGAGGGACATCGAGACACAACCCATTACACTACCCTAAGTGAAATTTAGATGTTTTCATTCCTCAGCTACTCTAAGAGGCGTTGCTGATTTACACATATTTAGTGCAACTTCACCAATTTTCTTCTGTTATATGTATAAAAATACAGAGCAAATTTTCTATACACAAAGCTGTTCATGTCATCCTTCTGTTACACCCTTTAATAGCCCACCCCATTCTAGTATGAAAACCACAACTTCCATGGCTCTAGCTCCTGCCTTCCACCTGGACTCAAAGACCCTGTGGCACACTTGAAACCTGTTTCATTCTAAACAATTCAACATTCCCCAGGGAGCCACACCATTGCTGTCCTCTGCTGTGCTAGTCACGAGTATGCCATTACATCACGAGTACTTCTTGTGAGTAAGACTTTATTTAGTGACCATGAATATCTTGATTCCACTTCTGATCAAGAATAAAACGTTGAACAACTATTTCCAATGATGACAGTATGTAACTTATCAAGTGGCGATTTCTTAGTATTTTTGTTTTTGTTTTGTTGTGGTGGTTGTTCTTTTTTTTCTTTTTTTTTTCTTTCCCCTTTGGAATTCTGTATTGTTGCTACCCTCTTTCTGTTTTGTTTTGGTTTTTTTTTTCTTTCTTCTTCTCTTTAAATAAAAAATTAAAAAGAAAAAAAGAAGAAGAATAAAATGTTTGCCAGGCACTGTGGTAAAACCTGTGATCTCAGCACTCTGGGTGGCTGAGGCAGGAAAATCATGAAGTCAAGACTGTCTCAAAATACAAAATATAAAAAGGCTGGTGGCTCAGGACAAGCCCTGGATTCAATCCCCAATATAAAAAACAAAAGCAAGAATAAAATGTTTGCCCAAGGTCTTAGGATTTGTAAGCACTTAAAGTGAAATCTGAAGCTAATTTGAAATTCTAGCACCCACACTCACAACTACTGTGCTATTTGTTGTCAGTCTGCTATCTGGCAAAACTCACCTTTCAACATTTACCTAAGATGTGAACAATTATGAAATCTTTCATGAGTCCCTCCCCTCCAACTGATAACGTCCTCTGTTAATACTCTGTTCATTTCTCACTGCCAACATAATCGGTCTTCACCACTCCTGGACTCTGTATCTGCAAAGTTGCCTGCTCACTAAAAATCATAACCCCAAAGTCACATCTTGTGGCACTCACATGGTCGTTGACAGACATGCAGAGAGCAATGAAAAATTTGAATCACAGCACATATTTTCAGCTAAGGTTAAACAGGCCTTCTTGTTTCAGCTCTCACACTGTAGACATGTATTCTTTTTATGCTCTACTTAGTACCCATATTTTTATGCATTTTGCTGGTGATTTGGCTTTTGAAAATAGCCCTGAAGCACAATGCTTAATGTCGCCTAGTGTTACTAAATGTAAGAAAGTGATGACATGGATCAGGACAAAACACTTTTAATAAGCTTCACTTAGGCAGGAGTTATAGAGCTGATGACTATGAGTTCAGTGTTAATAAATCACTTAGTTATTTATTAATAAATCACTTATTTTCTTAATTTTCTTGTTGCTGAGACAAAATACTCAGCACTCAAAGTTAAAGGAGGAAAGGTTTATTTGGCTCAGTTTGTAGAGGTTTCAATTCATATTTGGCTCCAACACAGAGTGGCATGACGGAGAGGTATCACAGAGGAGAAACAGTTCATGGCAAGTAGAAGGCAGGAAGGCAGCAAAGTAGCAAGGAAGCAAGCAGCAAGCTAACAGCAGCCCTCTTTGTGTCTCTTACTATATTTAGGCAACACAACCTTAGAATGTGTAGCACTCTCAAGCAGGGTGGGCCTTCCCATTTTCTACACCCAAACTACGCCACACAAATCAGTGAACAAATTTAGTAACCACACATCCTTAATCCCAGCATCACACACTTAATCACAGTATCATAAATCCTAGGACCCAGCCACCTCTGCAAAGCCCCACCTATGACCACATGAAGTTTTGGAGGGAAAACAAGCCCTAACACATACATGTTAAATCAGGTGTCATTAAACAGAAACACACAAAACAAGATTGGCAAATGAAAATGATGTGACCACAGGCCATAGATATAGGAATCTAACCCTATATCTCTTCTAGGAACAGTGTTTCAATACTCACTTATTCCGTATTCATCTTAACTGTATGAAACATAACTACTCCAAATAATGATTATAACTTTGCTCTTGTTTTTTTTTTTTTAACTTTGCTCTTGTAATAAGACCATTCAGATAAAGATCCTGGCCCCAAGCAGCTCTCCCACCTATAAAAGCAGAGCAAGAATAACCAGTTCTATAGAGCACCATATAATTGACCTGAACTGGTCCAATCACTCCCCTAGGAAGCCAAGAAGTGGGGAACAGATGGAATACAATAGGGGCTATAGCAGTCACTATCCACTTTTTGCATATGCAGAGAATGAGACAAGATAAGCAGAAAGGGGTCAAGATACTGCACAGCCCCAAGAAAGACTGAGAGGAGGTGGCAGCAGGGGAGAAGCATGGCTGAATCATCCATCACTGGTTAAATGCAAGTTATACAGTAGATGCTTGAGTGTCTCTGTAAGACTGCCATGTCTGGAGAGCTGAAATATACCTTGCAACAGACATTACAGATAACGATTTATACTCCTCTAATCTGAAAAGACTTGAGTTCAAATCTAGAGAGAAGTGAGGAGAGAGGTAAAAACCTATAAAGTATCCTTCTTTCTGAAATAGATTTGACAAGGGCCAGAGATACAGCTCAGTGGCATAGTGCCTGCCTGGCAAGTACAAGGTCCTGAGTTGAATTCCCAGGTCTCCATCACCCCAAAAAAAGAAATAGATCTGACAGTTTGTCTCTAGAATAACATTTCTAGCACTATTCATGTTCTCAGGATCAAAACTGAAATGGTGCATTCATAGCAACTTCCCATCCCCCAGATCTCAGCCCGTGTTGTGAGTCTGGACCCTGACTCTTCAGCTTTCAATTCGTAACACACACAGCAACTCCCTTAAGCCCATCTGCGATGGTGTTCTGGAAGACACCCAAGCACTTGCTCCAGAAGTCTTCAACCATATTCTACCTAGCACCTACCTCAAATCTCTTTCCACTTAACCAAAGCAATATTCATTATCTGTAACTGAATGGCTGATACAATTATCAAACATAGCCAGGAATGATGGCACATGACCTTAATCCCAGCAGGAGGAGCCCCAAGGAGTTCAAGGCCAACCTGCACTACAATGCGAGACCCAGTTTCAAAACAACAACAACAACAAGAATCAAATATACATGTATAACAGTGAAAAAGAAATCTAGTATACAAATACTAAATGTGAAGGTTTTATACATACCTATTTGCTATTTGTAGCTTCCCAATACTTCCTAATAAACAGTTTTTGTTTTGTTTTTTGAGACAGGAGTCACCCTATGTAGCCCAGGACAGCTTCAACCTCTCTATGTAGTCCAGGCTGGTCTCAAACCCACAATCTTCCTGCCTCAGTCTCCCAAGAGCTAGGATTATAGGTACATAACATCATGCCCAGCATTTCTTTGGTATAATCTTAATGAAATTAACTTGAATGGCCAACCATACACATACCTGTAATCCCACACTTGGGAGGTTGATGTAAGAGGATCACTGCAAATTCAATGCCAGCCTGGGCTACATAGTGAGTTCAAGGCCAGCCTGAACTACATAAGCAGACCCTGTCTCTGTCTGTCTGCCTGTCTCTCTCTCTCTCTCTCTCTCTCTCTCTCTCTCTCTCTCAGTCACACACACACACACAAAAGAAAAAAGAAAAGAAAGAAATTAATTTGAATGACTCAAAATTCACTTTGTAGCACTGAGTACAATTGCTAAATAAGCCATTTATTCCTACTGGCCTACTACAGAAGCTCTTAATCACCTTTTTTTTTTTTTAACCCAATCACCTTTTGCCTAAGCAGATAAGGAATACTATGCTTCTCTCTGAAAAAGACCACGAATGCTCTCATAATACGATTTGCCCACTAGATCCAAGTGTTTTAGTCAGGGTTTGCAAAGCAAAAGATATAATACAGGGCACATAATTTATAGGATTTTTTTTATAATACTCAGAGTCAGATGCAAAAGCATATGAGAGATCTGTCCACACACTAGAGACTCAAAAAATCCAGCTGAGGGCCTAGATCCCACAGCAATGTCCTACACAAGTCCAGCTGAAGACCTAGAGCCTATGCAATGTCCTCCATGAGTCCATCTGAAGGCCTAGAGCCCACGATAATGTCTCATGCAAGTCTGTGTCAAAAATCCACACTGGGAAGGTCAGATGGTCAAGGTGGAAGCTAGAAATTCTGCACCAGTGGGATGAAGGATCTGTGCCATAAAGCTGAGAGATCTGCACTGGAGCCGGGAAGTGACCCTTAATGTAAGGACCACAGTCACCCTCAGCGACATCAGATTCATCTGACGATGAGAACAGCTGAGTTTGTATCAGGAAAACCAGCTAGACAAGCTTCTCCAGGAGAATCAACAGCACCTCATCTTTCCCTCCAGTTCTCCTTTTAGGCTGTTGGCAACAATTCTCAGGTGGGCCATCCACACCCAGCACCACACTGACTTAGTTCAGCTGGGTGTTACAAGTTGCACCAAGTAACAGATGAACTCAAGATTAGGTGGCAGAAAGATTTGTAAAAAATACAGAAAGATTGTCTCTTATTAATACTTTAGGTTGCAGTTTATGCAACAGAGACTATGTAGGGCTCCTAATTGCTAGCCTTTTCTCATAAAAACACTACAAGACAGGCAAATGCCAGGCATGGTAATACTATTAGAGACAGCTATAGGCAATCAGACAGGCATAGGCCCTTAAGGGAGTGAGTGCAGAATAAGAGAACACATCAAAACTGTGGCTGGAGGTGCATCTGAAGATTAAAGTCACAATGGTCAGATTTACACACTCCTTAAGGGACAGTAGTTTTGAGATTATTGGTACCACCCTTTTGGAGATTTCCCATATAAATAAACCATTATCTTATTAGGGGTGGGCCATCCTTTCCCACCCACTAAAACTAAAACTACTAAAATTAAAAGACTAGACCTAAACTATAAATTATCAGTCAAGGTTAATGACGTCCTGCACATACACTGCCTTCCCTATTGGATTAACATTATCAAAATGGCTTGACTTGTAATCTTATCAGTTGATTACAGTTTTGACCCACCATATGATTTTGCTCTATAAAACTTCCTTTGAGTAGTAGGCTCATTGGCAACCCGTTCAGGACCCTTCCTGTCTCTCAGGAGTTAGTCCTATTCTCCATTCTTTTTCCCCAATAAATTTTCCTACTCTGTTGTTCCTTGGAATTCATGCTTCACTCTCAGTGAATATGAATTCAGTGTATCAGACATCGAGCAGGTTGGGAGTAAAATTTACTTCCCCTGTGTCATTTGGAGGTCCTGTATCATTACACCTATGAACTCAGCACCTGGGAAGCTGAAGCAGAGCGAGAATTCAAAGCCAGCATGGCCACACAGAATTGAGGCTAGCCTGGACTACACGGCAAAACCCTCAAAAAAGACAGGCAAATAAATGCACATTCACAAGTATGAAGTAGAAATAAAATATCAAATGTACCTTTATGATTCGTCTCTGTAACCAAAATGAAAACTACTCATTAACTTTCACAAAGAACTATTCTGTCTTATAAGTATAAAAATAATCAAAGGTCAAAAATTTATGACTCAACGTAATCATCACGCTCCTCTCATCTGAGTTAGAAAGTCAGCTCAGTAATGGTTTAGGTTGTGTTAAAGAAAACTTAAGCAAGGGCCAAGGATTTAGCTCAGTGGCATAAAAGCGCCTGTCTGGCAAACACAAGGTCATGAGTTTATACCCAGTACCAAAAAAATAAAAAGAAACTTAAGTGAATATTTGATATCACAAAGACCTTTGTTGTGGTTTATCCTTATATTTGTCACTACTATAAACTGTATTTTTTAACTTTCTCTTTAGAAATAACTTCAAATAGATAGGAGAATCACCTAGAAGTCAAGGTTAGCCGGGGCTACATAGTCAGCCAGAACCACAAAATGAAATCCTGTCTCCAAAAAAATAATATAAAAAAGAATATAAAATATAAAAAAGAAAAAAGAAAGAACTTCCAACTGAGAAAAACTGTAGCAGGTTTTTTTAAGTACACACTTTACCTATATTCATTTTTTATTAGTTTACTCCATATGCTCCCCACTCTCTCAGGACAAATCTCTGCCTGCACAACTAAATTCAAAAATTTATCGTGGGTTATTTTTGATGCAGTGTTGAGACTGCGATGGGAGCTACAGATCCCCACTTTATCATGGGACTACTGAACCCCAAATACCTGGAAACAGCAAAGAGCGAACTCCTCGCACCCATGTCCAGCTGAATCAGAAAGAAGAATCCCTGCATTAATAATAGCTGAGGCAGCTAACATTTAAGCAGTAAGCATGATCAACAACCAAAAAGTGAACAAACTCACTCAGGGTCATGAAGCTTTTAAGAGATAAAATCAGATGGGGATGGGGGTTCCCATACGCCATAGTGTAACTGCAGCACTGGGAGGCTGAAGCAAGAAGAGGAAAGTCTGAGATCAACATGGGCTATGTATCACGATGGGGCAGCCTAGACTACATAGCAAGACCCAGTCTCACAAACCAAAACATCTAAAGACAAAACCCAGGAGTGCCTGGGGTTTTAGAGAACTAAAAGGGCAGGAAGGTAAAAAGGGAGGGTTAGGCACTTACAGTAAACTTCCACCCTACCCTTAGTACAAATACCAAAAGTAAAAAGAATTCCTCATGGTGTTGCCTTTTTTGTTCTGGGGGGGGTGTGTTCATTGGTTGGTTAGTTG
>PVJX010029638.1:0-22748 GCA_004027295.1 Dolichotis patagonum | reverse complement strand
ATATATGTGCACCCATGTTTATAGCAGCACAATTTGTAATAGCCAGATCTTGGAAACAACCTAAGTGCCCATCAACTGAGGAATGGATAAAAAAATTGAGGCATTTTTATACAATGGAGTACTACTCAGCTATAAAGAATGACCACATTGAGATATTTATAAATAAATGGACATGACTTGAGGCCATACTCATAAGCAAAATAAACCAGACTCACATGAGTAAATACTATATAGTCTCCCTAGTATGAGAGTTGATAAGAGTATGTAAGATTTTATGGTAAGTATGAGTCCCCATCTCATATCTTTCAAGTCTTTCAATGTTTTCATTCATCAGTGGGAATGGTTTTATTCTGTTTTGTTTGACTATATCATGCATGATGATATGAACAGCTGTTTTGAAGAAAACAAAACATTATGACAGCTATTGCTGATTTAATATCATCCTTCTTAGAAGTTCTACCATGCTTCTATTCTTCTACTACCATTGGTTCTATCTATCACATTGTGTCTTATTGGGATTTGAATATGTATGATAGTATAAACAAAATTTTTTATTGAAAATGAGATATTATGGTACCCATTGATCATTCTCTGTCCTTCAGTTCAGAATGCCCTGTAATTCTTTTACTCTTTGAATGGTTTTATACTATTTTGTTATGTTTGATATTATTGTATTTGAAACTATGCTCAACTATAGCATAGAAAGAGATATTGTGATAGCTATTGTTAATGTCTGGTTGTTTTAATGTAAAGTATTGTGTTATCTATGTTTTCCTGTTCTGATCTGCTCTGTTCTGCCCTCTTTTGTTTTATTCTCTTTAAAACAAAATAAAAAAAAACTGCGGCGGAGGATCTGACCTTGACTTTCCTCTGGATTTTCTCTGTAGCCTGAGGTTTTTCATGGCCCCACATCTCAAATGCTTCCTCAACAAATAAGGGTACAGCATCATCTTTTACCCTCAGGCCTGTGTCAGTAAATTAAGCCAAAGGTAGAACCTTTAAAGTCTCTTAATTAGAAGAGCTGACTTGGTCAAAATTTCAGTCACACAGTGAGGTAGCACAGGCACTCTTATATCACTACAAGCTGAAGCGGCAGCTTCTAAAATTTGATTTCAAGACTGTAGCAAATGTTTGTGGAGAATTTAAGATTATCCACTGGGATTTTTTGAGCTGGAGCACACTCAGGAATTTGACTTTAAAGCTTTTCCTTTGGTCTTTGCTTAGCTTTCAGGATAGGATTATATTGAAACATGTTGTTTTATTTTTCACACTTAAACTTTAGGACCGAAGAGTCAGAACAAGTTCTTTCTGTCTTCCTTTGGTTTAAAAAAAATCTAAAAACTAAATAAAGTCTCTGTTTTCAGACTTTCCCTGGGCTGTATTTAAGCCACAACAGTAAAATATGCTGCAAGGATGAAACAAGGGAAGAAGTAGACCTTAAATTACTTGGTAGAAAGAGTCACTAAAAATTGGGATTATTCATCCTTCACCTTACTTTGCATGATTGTACAGTGAATCCAACATACATTCTGTTTTATGTTCAAGATTTTTGCCATTACAATTCCCATTCCCTTTGTGTTTCATGGGGACACTTTGGGGGTTGGGATTCCTCTGAAATTTTACCATTCAAGTTCTGAGCAATTCATAGATGTGTCCTTTAGTCTTTATCTGGGGATATTCCCCCATCCCATCCTCTATTGAGCATTCAAATAAAAAAACACAATATTTTTGGATTTTCGCACATTTATTATATTATTCATTCACCTTTTTTTTTTACTCCTATGTCTTCTCTAATCTCTCTTGTATCTATTCTCTTTTTTCTCCTTTCTTAAGTCACTAGTTTTAGACAAGCTTGCTCTAAGCATATCACTTGCTTATTTAAAAGAATGTTGGGCATAGAGTTAGCTCTGCCTTATACACAAAGTATGATCTTAGGCAAGACGCTTTATTTCAAACCCATACCTCCATAAAAGCTGTTGGTAATGCCTGGAAGTTCCATTGTGAGCTGCCCATGAAACAATATATGCAAAAGTATCTGGAGAGAGGAATTCAGTGCTTTAGATGCATTAACCGGAATAAATCTCAGACTTGCAACATTACAAATGCTCATCTATAAAATGAAAACAATTACAGCTACTCTCTCTTCTTCTTGATTCATTATGTGTATCACGAGATAAAATTTGTTCAAAAGACCTGGGCAGGTTGGAGACCATAGGATAACATTAAGCATCATTTTTCCATGACTGCTTTTTCATGGGTTAAAGGGCAACAGTGAGGACCCAGCCTGTGTGCGGCCTTTTGAGTGTGCAGTTGGATGTCAGGGTCACTCACTTGTTCTAGTTCTTTTCTCCTCTCTCCCTCAGGATGGAATACTATGTTGAAAGACTCTCCTTTTCTGTCTGACATGATTTCTTGCTGGACTGCAGGCTGTTCTCCAAAATGAATAATGACCATGCCATGTCTTCGACGAGGCAGAACACCAACACTAAATTGTGTCATCACTTCCCTCAGGCCGTAAAGGAGCATGCGGTGGGTCCAGAATCCCAGTGAGGGAACGGCCATCTCGGTGAGCTGCACTGACCCAGCCTGCTGAATCCATTGCCCGGGTCTCTTGGTAGCCATTTCATATTATTACTTTCTCTCCTTTTCTAAGAATTGCACTTTCTCCTGTCGCCATATAAAACATGAGTGAAGTGGGAGACGGCTGAGAAGATGAAGGGCTCAAACGAGAACAAAAGTTAATAAAGACTCACACTGATAGAACACTTTACGTTTTCTGAAGACATTTGAAACGTACTGTTACACACAGTTCTCACTGCATAAAGTTATGCAAATTTGCATCCTCACCTTTAGTATTGCATCTAAAGAATGAGGGCAATGCCTGCTTTGCATAGTGTAAAGACTGTGAAACAACATTTGTAAATCTCCAAAAGCATTTTTGCAATTTATTCTTTTATTTATTTAACAATATTTGTGGAATGTCTACTCTGTCCTAAATAGTGGGCTAGAGAGTGGAGATATATCTGTAAATAGGACAAAGTTAGGCCCCAGAACTTATGGTGCTCACAGCCTACTGATATCTAGTAAGCATACATATAGACACAAAAAGGATATTTCACATTCTTATTAGCCTAAAGGTGATAATAAAAAGGAATGATAACCTCAAAAGAGATTATGAGATATTATTTATTTTAACAAGGAAATCAAACGGCATTGGGGATAGAGAAGGAAAAGGCAAACACTAGAATTACTTTCAAGGTTCTGAATGAGTTGCTTACAAGGGATATGTTTTCACAAAGACGACTGTGGACAGACGAGTTGGCTGTGTGGTAGGCAACTCCATCTCTACAATAACTCCCTAAGATTTCTGTTTGCTGATACTCGTGTCCCGTTCCTCTGGGTAAGGGCCAGATCTGTCAGTGGCAGAAGAGGTGAGATGTCCCCTCCAAGGTTTGGTTACATGAAGATTGTGACTCCTGGCTTATTCATGCTCCCTTCTGCACCCTATTTAGCTGCCAACCTGTGAGGACCCTAAGGAAAAGATGAAAATGGCAAGAAATAGCTGTCTTTTGCCAATCATCAGTGATGCTCAGAGTCTCTCAGTTCACATGAGAGCTTTAAAGTGGGTCATCTGAGATTTACCAAAGTGATACACTTGCAAGAGGATCCTTGCAATCCCCATCAGTACCTTCATTTCAACAATAAGAAAACATGAGAAAACTCTGCCCATGTATTAGACCTAGAGAAACTGAGATAATGAATGTCATTGTCTTAAGATATTACATTTTGAGTTTATTTGTTATGGAAATATCTATTATGGGATAAATAACAAATGCAGAATAGTAGTTCATTTTGGGTTTATTTTGGAGATTTTAGTTTGAGGAATATAAAGAATATATGAGAGTTAGTCATGAGACAGTGAGAGCAGACAGAACAGAAGCAAGACAAGAAATAGAGGATGGGAAAATGGAAGGCAGGAAAGTTTCTCTTATAAAGAGTTTGAGAATGGAAAAGTACAATGCAACTTTTTCCTAAGAGAAGCTAAACAATGCAAGGAAAGTTTTACTTTTTGCTATATAGATACACTTTCTTTCTCTCTCTCTCTCTCTCTCTCTCTCTCTCTCTCTCTCTCTCTCTCTCTCTCCTTCTCTCTCCTCCTCCTCTTTGTCTTTCTTCTCTCTAATCTTTCTGTCTGTCTGTCTTTCTTTTATTCTGCAGTACTGAGGATTGACTTTAGGACCTTCACATTGAGCTACAGTCCAGTCCCTTTTAACTTAATTTAATTTTTAAATTTTTGATATGGTATCTATAAGTGTTGAGAGACTGATTAGAACTTGTAATGCTCCTGACTCAGCCTTCTAGCATGCTGGGATTACAAGTGTGCACCACCATGTTCAACTTGTTTTGTTGATAAATATTTAAGAAGAGAGAGTATTAGTCAATTGGTGAAAGATGAAAATACTTAGATTGAGGATAGAATTGCAACTTGGAAAAGAGATAAATCTAAAGAAAAATTAATGAAACAGAGTTCTAGATAAAACAAGAAAAAATGGAAACAAATAATTAGTGAAAACATTAAATATAACCCAAAGGGAAACACTTTAATTGTCTATAGTTGCATAGTGAATTACCAGGGAGGTTAGAGCCTGAAACATTTACTGTGACACAGTTTCTGTGAATCAGGACTACAGGCATGGCTTGAGTAGGTCTTACTCTCGGGTTCTCTGAAGCCTAGGATCAAGATATCACCTGCGCTTAATTCCTTTATGTACTCCCAGGTCTTCTTCCAAACTCATGTGACTACAGCATGAGTTAGTTGTTTGGGTTGTAGGACTGAGCCAGAGATTGCTTTCAGTCTGTTGAGACCATGTGTTATTCCTAGAAATGTGGCTGTATCACAGACTCACTTACAATATGACCACTTCTTCAAGGTCAGCAGGAAAATCACTTCAGTCAGCCAAGGACTCTCACGTAATTAATGTAGTCAGGTGGCGACTTTCCCATCACCTTTTCTATATTCCATTGGCCAACAGCAAGGTATGGATTCTACCTACATTCAAGAAGAAAGAATACACGAGAGCATGACACATTGAGGGTCATTTTACAGCTCTTCCACCACAAGAAAGATAAACAGGTAAAGACACAGACAACTTAGTTGACATAGATAGTTACTGTGAAGATGCTTTTATTTCAGAGAACTCATGTTAGCAGTATAGGCAACTCATTCTTTCAGGTATGCAACTCCTTAAGGTGTTGATAAGGCATCCTTTTTTGGTCATAATGAGCCTACTGGCATTATCTCCATTACATGGAGGCATACTCTTACTCAGTTCATGTTGAGCAATGGGCCCAGCAATGATTCGCAGCAACTACTATTTTACAGAAGGCAATTCTTTTCAGAGATGCAAGTGTGTGGCACAACATAACTGATCCTTGCAGTTTCTGGAGAGATACTGCCTCTTTTAAAAGAGGGAGGAACCAAACAGAAGAAGCAATCAACTACCTGCGTAGACTGAGGCAACATATTACTTAACTCAAGTTTGGATTCTCATATGTAAGATGATGCACTAGAATCACATTGCTGGTTTTCAAATTAGGGTTCTCAAACTTTAACTTTTTATAGAATTCTCTAGGATTTCAGCCAAGAAATGAACAAATAACTGCTGTCCACCAGGCAGCAAAGATTTCAGTTTTTTGAAGAACCAATTGATTTGCCTATTACTCTTTTTCTATTTAATATCTCAGATATTTGTGAAAGAATCTAGAAAAGAGTTCAACTGCTATTAATTCCTGAAAATAATTCTGAAAATCACTGAAATAGCTAATATTAGGGTCTAATTTTGGCTTTCTTTAATCCATGAGGCATAACTGTCTATAGAGATTTAAAACTGCAACTCAGAGTCAGAATGTTCTTGGGTTGAATTCTGATTCTACCACTTGGGAACTGGAGCAAGCTATTTAATGTCCTCAATATTCAGTTTCCTCATGAAGATAAAAATAGAATCTCCACATAGAATGGGAAGATTTATTCTGAGTATTAAGGTCAGAGTGTCTGAAACTCATTCCATGTAGTAAAATCTCCTAAGAAGTTCAAATCAACATCTGACCTGTCAAGTAATAAATTATACAACTACAGGGTCTTGATTTTATCCCCCATCATACCAGGGGATGAGGACTTGTATTTCTGCAACCACCAATGCTAAGGTCATGCAACCTCCCCACCAAGTCACATAAAGGCAACTGAACAACTGTTCATGTTAAGACAAGGTTTCTCTCAACCTCATACCATTGACATCTTGAATCAGTAGATTGTTATAAAGGACTACCCTGTGCCTTATGGGATGAGTAGCAACATTTCTGACATCTGGTCACTAAATGACAATTTCATTCCCATTTCCCTACTGGACAATAAAATGTCTGCAGACTTTGCCAAATAGCCTCTGGGGATTCAATATTACCCACAGTTCAGAATCACTTCAGTAGGTGAACTGCAAACTAAAATGCTAAGGTGACAGAGTAAGGTTATGACCAGTGGTGTCACTAATACTTGAGTTCCTATCTTGATTGCACAAGGGGACATGCTTCCATAACCATAGTTTAAAAGTCTCACAAATCATGAGTCAAAGATCATATAGTAGGAGAGATAATAGTGTTTCAAAAATATCAGTTTCTCATCCTTAGAACCTATAAATATTATCCTCTGAAGAAAAGAGTCTTTGCAATTGCAAATAAGCACTTTGAGATAGAGAGATTATCTTGAATTATCTTTGTGAAATCTAAATCTAATCACAACCATCCTAAGAAAAACAATAGAAAAAGACCTGCGAAGCAGAGATAAGACACATACCCACAGAGGAAGGCACTGACCCCACAGGCAGAAACTGGAGTGTTGCAGCCAATTTAGACAGCACTCAAGGCCCTTGGACCAAGCTCCAAATATAACTGGCCCTATTTCAGGCTGGCAGAGAAAACCATAGGGAAAAAAGAGGTGGGATAAAATGAAAACTAAATAAAACTAACAACCAGGATGTAACTACAGAACAAACATAAACCTATTAACCAAAGCAATAGTGGAATGAAACAGAAAGAATGCCTTTTTGTTACATGCTTCTGGGTCTGATTTCCTAAGATAAAGTTGCACCTCATTTTAGGAACTTAATTTGCGTTATAATTTGGGAGAAGATAGATGTGTTTGTTTGTATGGGGAAGATTATCATGATCATGTTTGTCTCTTAATGAAGAGTTTGTCAACTGAAGGAAACTGTTTGCAAACAGAAGGATTTGTGAACCAACATGTTACTGTAACTTTTTCTGTAGATTTTCTACTATCTAAAATCAATTCCAAATGAATTGCAGTTTGATATTCATAGGTTTTATATCTGCGGAGTCTATTGATTATGTTTGAAAATATTTTTAAAAACATATTTGCATCTGCATTGAACAAGTACAGACTTTTTTTCTCTAATCACTATTCCCTAAACAGTTATCTAATCATTCTTTATGTAGAATTCAAATGTATTAGGTATTGTAAGTAATGTGTGTGTGTGTGTGTGTGCATGTGCATGTGCATGTGTGTGTTTGTGTGTTTGTTTGTGTATGTATGGATTTGAGTATATGTAGATTCTGGTATCCATTAAGATTCTTGCAGTCAATGCCCTGCAGACATTGAGGGCCAGACTACGTTTAAGTTATAGTCTCCTTTTTTTCAGTATTGTAGTTGAACCTATCACCTTGTACGTGTTAGACAAGCACTCTACTACTTAACTACGTTCTCAGCCCCAGAAATTTTATTTTCTTAAGAAAAACACCTTATGGCTTCTGTGTGGTAGATGAAGAATTTAACCCCAATTAAGGGAGATACTTATATTTCCCAAGTGAGTAATGAAAAAGTCCTATATTTGGAGGTTATTCCTAGAATTGAAGAAGTTAGTGAATCATTATATTTAAAGATTAAGCTGAGCAGTTCTATAGATTGGGGCATACTTCAAATAATAAAAGATTAATTCATGTTTTGTAGTTCACCTAAGAGAAGCAAGCTTGTTATGTCTAATTTTTCTGGTTATACATTACAGATTGTTCGTAGGAAGAACAAACTAGTCTCATCATTCTATGAAAGAACTTGTGAATTCTCTCCTTTTTTATTTAGAAAAATGTAAGAATCTAGCCCCAGTTTGGAATTTGTTGGATACTGTTATTTTCCCTCTTTTAAAAGTCTTTGAAAGAATTCCCGAAATATTTTAGTGTTCATTACACATTCTCAGCTCTAACCTAACGCCTTTGTGCAATCAGGGTTAAATTCAATTTCTTGTTAAAAAATGGCTGCCTTCTTCCCAGCAGGAGGCAGTGTGATAATTTTGAAAAACCTATAAACCTCACTTCTCACCTTCTCCTGTGAGGTCTCTCTGCTGAGAAATCACTGTACTTCCCACTTTTGGGGCTGCAGCAGGAAAAGTTTGTCTTCCTTACACTGCTTCTGAGGAGGCTATTAAAAAGACAGCTTTACAGGTCATTTATAGTATTCCTGATCCTAGAGGGCAGGCCTGCAGGGTCTGACAGAGGAGCAGTGTTTGTGTGTGTTCTGGATGAAGCCACTGTCTTCAGAACCAGATGGTCCATGATGTCACTGGAAAAAACCCTGAAGCATGCTACAAGGAAAAAAAACCCTTTTTTAATGGCTCCCAGTATAATATTCCCAATACATTGGGCTTGAGATGGAGAGAAACGAGCTGCAAAACTTTCTTACTTCTCACACCCCTGTCCATCTGTCACTTTGAGCTGCAAGGAAAGGAAAACCTGGAGGAAGAGAAGGGATTAAGTGGGGTGACAGACCAAAGCAAAGGAATACAGGAAACTGAGAGCTAATGGGCTTTCCTTCTCACTGCCTCTGTTTCTCATCAGGAGTACTTAGCATGCTAGAATACAGCTCTCTGCATATATAGGTAATATTCGTACTAGGCTATGTTTGAGCTCACTATCCCTACCTTAATTATCTTTTTAATCTCAGAACTGAAAACAACATCTGTAAAAAGCAGTTCAGTAAGTATTAGTAGAAAGCAATTCTAAGCAGAAAATAGCAGTGCATGCCTATAATCCCAGAACAATGAGAGGCAGAGGCAGGAGGATCCCAAATTTCAATTCATCCCAGGAAACTCACAGATTTAGGAAAAATCTATCCCAGAATTTAAAAAAAGAAAGAAATAGGGCTTAGAATATAGCTCAGTATGGAGGACCTATGTTTAATCCCCAGTACTGAAAAAAGTCAAAATCTGAAGTGATAATTGAAGCTATATGAGTAAAGACCATGGAAACAAGACGCATAAGGGAGAAAAGAAAGAAATCAAGCTTTGTTGTGTGGTTTATATATGTAATCATCGTAATAAGTCTTTTGGTTAAATTTTCTTCATTGCTGTTTTTTGAGGTAGAAGTCAATAATCTCACTTCCCACAGGAGAAAACCAAAGATAAAGATAAGTAAATCATGTGCTCAAAATTAGGCAGCATTTGTGCCCATATGTGATTGACTTCAAAATGATTCCCCCAGTGTAACATGCTCCTCCAAGGAAACCATCATGCCTGTTCTTCCTCACATAAACAAACAGAAGGGAAAAAATTGGCCATTGTAGGAAAGAATGATTTGTGAATATGAATCTATCACAATGCTTATTACAAACAAGTTCTACCATAACAGTATATTATTTTTAGAAATATTTGCAGTTGGATTTCTAATAGATTTCTAACCATTTCCCACTGAATGGAAAGAGCCTGGAGTACTAAAGTAGTGGATTATATGGTTAGAAAAGGTGGATTAAAAGAAAGATCAAATTCTCTGGGCTATGCCAATTTTGGTCCTTCATCTAGAAGGAGGCAGAGGAAGAAAGGAGAGGGAGCAAGAGGAAAAGAAAATTGCAACAAGTTAGAAAATTATCGTAGGTGTCTCTGTAAAATTTTTTTAGTACGAATAATAAGAGGAAAATGCCCTCTGGATTTTACTGTCAGGCTGAAGTTTAACAGTGCAGGAGCTTTGGAGAAGAAATTGAAGCAAGATTGATGCCTGTAGCTTGCTAATGCAAGCTTATAAGGTTTTATAATGGAATATAATTTAAGGTTGTATATTAGGAGACTATGGCTATCTCTCAGTCATCTGTTTCACTTCATGGCCGATGCATCCTTTCAAAATGAAGAAGAGATAAAGACATTTCTAGACAAAAAAGGGGAAGTTTATTACCAATACACTTGCCTTAAAAAAAATATGAAACAGTCCATAAAATTGAAAGAAAAGATACTAATGTAGCACAAAAGCCTGTGAATGTGTGAAATAATATTGAGCAGGAAGAAAAACGTAGAGGCATTGTGTTTTTTCCTTTGAATTATGTAATAAATGTAGGGTAATTAAAACATAGCACTGAGCAAAAGGACATATAAACTAATGCAACAATAAATAGTTCAGAAATAAACTCATATTCAATAAGGGTGCCAGTGTTATGGAACCACAAGCAAGAAAAGATTGTCTAAATAGTATTTTTGATAAATGATGTTTGGAAAAATGGACCACAAACTATAAATTTGTTAGAATTCTGCAGAAAAACAGAAACAGTAAGTTTCAGAGAAAGGAGTATTGGTTCAAGTGAAATTGAAGGTCAACATATTCACCACCCATTATTTAGAAACAGGAAAACTAAGAAAGCTACTGGTAAAAATCAGTCCAAGTATGAAGGCCTGAGAAGAGTGAAGGGTATAAGTTGCTGCAAATTCTAGATTTTGAGGTCTGATACCCAGGAGCTTGATGTCTGAGGACAAGAAAACATGCTTCAACGTAAGAACAAAGAGAGAACAATTTGTCTTTCTCTGCCTTTTTGTTTCAGGCTTTAAGTAGATTTGAGGCGCCTGCACACCTTCACTAGGGTCATCAGCTTTATCATTTTAGTTTTCAAGTTTTGATTTCTTCTGCAGTCACTCTCACTTAATGGCTCCTCCCTTCTCTCATAGCATTCTGGTCACCATGATGTGAGGAGTTTGCCTTCACTATGCCCCTCTGTCTTTCTGCTTCTGCCTTGAAGCCTGCCAACTATAGACTATTCATGAGGCAAAAATAAATCTCACTTCCTTTTAGGTTGCAGGTTTCCATGATAAGAAAGTGACTGAGACAACAAAATTAAAGAAAGAAATTAGACCTTTGTCTCACATCATACACAAAAATCAACCAAAAATGGATTAAAATATAGAACGTAAGACCTGAAGCCATAAAAGTTCTGGGACAAAAAAATGAACTTCTACACATCGACTTTAGTAATTATTTTTTATATATGACATCAAAAGCAGTGGTAATAAAAGAAAAAAAGTAAGATTACGCCAAATTAAAAATATCATGTATAACAACATAATTCAGAAAATTAAAACACAATGTATGGAGTAGAAGAAAATACATTTAAACCAAATGTTTGATAACAAATTCAAAACATTAAAGGAAATTCTACAGCTCAATAGAGAAATGCAATGACCCAATTTAAGCAGAAGTAAATGAATTGAATAAATATTTCTCTAAAAGAGACAAATGTCAACAAATATATGATCAGGTACCTAACATTATTAATCTTCAAGATGATTCAAATCAAAATCACATCCTTCATACCTGTAAGGATGAATACTATTTAATAAGTCAGATGAGAATGTGAGTGAAACACTACCATATGATTGATCCATGGTAATTCTGGGTTTATATCTAAAATAACTCAAATCGGAATCTTCAAAAGATAATGTTACTCCTGAGAATAACAATAACATGGCCACAATACAGAAGCAACATAAACAGAAAAAAAATATAGAATAGAAGAAAGGTGGTGGAGTAAAGGGTGACAGAAAGCTATAATCTCTTTGAACTTGCAATTGAGACCCATAGGAAATAGCAACTTAGCAAAGACGATAAAGGAAAGTTCCTGAAAATGAGAAGCATCTACAAGAAAATGAAGTTACAGAGAAACTGGAGAAAATGAAGACAATGTTGAGAAAAGAATAAACACACTGGAACTTTAATTCCAGCTCACAGAAAGGAGGACCCGTGTTGTTTCAGATACAAGGTAAACCTTGAGAAGGTCAGCTCCCTGGGCAGAAACAAAGGAGCAGCACTGCTGGCCCACAGAAAGCTCACAGTTACTGTAATCTGGAAATCCAATGAGTGATTTTACTTTGAAATTGACTTCTCTGCATGGCAGGCTAGAGTTGGAGTAGAAATCCACTGCAGTAGCAACTGTATTTGGAAGTAATATAATCAGGTGCTGTTTTGAGAAAGGGTTTGTTGTTTAAAGATGAGCTGCCCTTGGAATCAGAAGTCACAGAACAATTACACGTCAGGGTTTCTATGGTCACCTTACTTCAGAGACTACATAGGTGGTGGCTGGAAGAGATAGTTGCAAAGAGGTGTGGGCTATTCATGGCCCCCTGAAAATTTTAAGTAGCATCAAGCCGATGGGCAGCCTGACCCTGGTCTCTGTGATGAGAAACCAGGGAGATCACTTGTCCTTTTCTGAGGGACCTATGTCTAAATTACTGGCACTAAGTACAGTGGGCCTCTTGGACCGTCTTTCTTCCTATTTCTACATAGAGCTCAGTGGTGTCTTTGCTTTTCCCATCTGCCAAAGTAATCAGGGATACACCTCAGATTGGATTACTGCCATAGCCCATAGTGTATAGAAAGAAAAGCCTCTGAGGCAAGGAGGGTACCTCATAGGTCCACAAGCTATAAAGCTAACTGTAGTCTTGGGGACTACAGAGGGGAGTAAACACTAAGAGCCACTGCAGTAAACACAGGTTAAGTCAGAAACCACGCCATGCCTAGGGGGAAATGCAGAGCAGGACAGCACTCACACAGCAAAAGGCGAGCTTAAAAACAAACTGCAATTGTGACTCTCTCCCTCCTCCATACCTGGTGTATTTCAATACTAAAAGCTTTGGGGAAAAAATTTGTAGAACAAGAACTGCTAGACACAAAAAAATATTAAGACAATCCTAAGAGGGGACTTCTTAGCCCTACTGTCATGAATAGACAGGCCAACTAGATAAAAAAAAACATGTTGCTAAATCACACCACTGAACAAATGAATTTTATATATGTCTTCAGTGTTTTTCATCCAAAAATAACAGAATAAATATTTTTCAGCACACACAAAACTTTTTCCAAACTAGATGATACCATAACCATAAAGCATGCATAAGTACATATAAGAGAATTAAAATACATGCTTAAGTACATATAAAAGAATTAAAATAATCCCCTCTATATCTGATTATTGCTGAATGGAACTAAAATTCAACAGCAAAATAAACCACAGAAAGTATACTGGACATAAAGAAATTAAATAATACATTATTTAATAATCAATGCCTTTCAGGACAAATGAGAGAAGAGCCTTTAAAATTTCCTAGAATTAAATCATAATATAGCAAAAACAATAAGACACAATGAAAGCAGTCCCAGGAGAGTACATTAACAGACGTGAGCAATCCATAATAAATAACCTAATAATATACCTCCACATCCTAGAAAAACAAAAGCAATGTAAGTCTAAATTTAGAAAAAGGAAAGAAGTTGTAAATATCAGAATAGAAATTAATAGAAGTGAGATTTTAGAAATACAAATGATCAATGACTCAAACAACTAGTTGTTTAAAGGACACAAAAGACTGACAAACTCTTAGCCAAATTTCCAAAATTAGAACACAAAAAATCTATATCAAGATTAGAAATGAAATTAAAAAGACCATATCACAAAGGACAATACCAAGATCCAGAGGATAATAAGAAACTATTTAAAAAATTTATAATTGGAGAACCAAGAAGAAACAGAAATTCTTACATTCTTGAATTTCAAAAATTTAATGAAGACATAAAAAGCTTGAATAAATCAATAACAAGCAGAGGACTAGAGGAAGTGATAAAAACCTACCATTAAAGAAAAGCACAGGACCTAATGTATTTATAACAGAGCTCTGCAGAGAAGAATTAATGCAGAGATCAAATGCTAATATTCCTGAAACTCCTCCATGAAATTGAAAGGGAAGGAGCACTGACAAATTTATTCCTCAAAACTAGCATTATCCTAGTATCAGAAATGGACAAGTACTTGAAAAACAAAACCAATTTCCTTAGTGAACATAGGCACAAAAATTCTGGAAAAGATATTGGCAGACTGTGGCAGACCAGAGGCAAATTGAGACCCAATTGGCCTTGTCTGTGATCACAAAGGAGAAAAGCATTACACAGGGATGATTTTATATTGCAAGTTCTAGGGGAAGCTAATACAACTGAGATCAAGTTAGTTATCTGAGCATTATTAATGGATAATATGAAACAGATGAATCTTGTGTTACTTTAATTGTTTGTACCTGTGTCTAGGAGAATAATAGGAAAAACAAGAGGCTTGGGACTCTTCTGCCTTAAGGCAGCTCCCCTGGCTACTCGTATGCTAAACTCACTCTGTGTATCTTTGTCATTTGTTGCCATTTGCCCTTGAGTCAGGGGAACAAACTAGTTGCAGGACTAGGTCACTACTACCCAAATGGCAACTTGGATGAGCAGGGGACTCAGAGGAGTGGGCTGGATCCCCAAGGGTGGCTAGTGGAAAGGGACCTGGGAAAGGTGGCGTAGCCTGGTATCTGACAGCAGACAAAATACAATAAATCATTAAAAGATTATACATGAAGTCCAAGCAGGTCTTACTCCAGGGTGCAAAGATGGTTTGACATATGTAAGGACATGACAGAAACTTAAGCAAGAAAAAACCTTAATCATATCAATAGATATAGAAGTAAACTTTTAGAGAATCCAGAATTCATTCATGATGAAAACTTATACATATGCACAGAAGGACAGTATCTCAAACTGATTAAGCCCATTTATTGTAAACTGATGATCAATGTTATATAAGTAGGGTAACATTAAAAACATTTACTTAGAATCAGGAACAGAACAAGGATATCAACGCATCAGTATTATTCAATATAGCACTTAAAATTTTTGCCAGAGCAATCAGGCAAGAGAGAGAAAGAAGTGGTATATGTATGGGAAAAGAAGAAATCAAACCATTCTTATTTGCAAATGATAAGATTCTTCACATAGAATACTAAAATAAACTTGCACATGACTCCTAGAACAAACAAACAAATTCAACAAAGTGGAAGAATGAAAAAAATCAATAAAAACCAATAGTATTCATATATAACAAAAACTAAATTGTACTTTTTTTCTGTATGCTGAGAAATAAATCAAGAAACTAAGCCCATTTACAACAACTTCAAAAAGTTTTTAAATGTATAGGAATTAATCTAACCAAGAAAGTGGAAGACTGCTGTAATGAAAACTATAATACTTTGGAACAAATAGATCCAATAAGACATTAGAGGGCCCAGAACACTTGGGTGCTTCCAGCAAGACTGAGCTGCCTCAGACTGCCCCCACAGACTCATCCCTCAGCTCAGTATGCCTGGGTTGCCTCAGACTGCCGCCTCAGGCCCACCTGTTGGCCTGGAATACCTCAAAGGCCCCTGGCAGGACTGAGCCACCTCGGACTGCCACTGTGGGCCCACCACTTGGCCTGGCATACATAGGTCCTCTCAGACTGCTGCCATAAGCCTGCCCCTCAGCCCAGCAGGACTAGGACAACCCTGGCCACTGCCATGGGCCCGCCCCTTGGGGAACCCACCCACCTCCTGGACCTAGTACTGAAGATGATCTTTGGATCCAGCCCATTCAACCAGAAACCTGCACTAGAGTGGATTACTCTGCTGGCTGGATGGGAGACTCAGGAACCCTTCACCCAAACAGAAGACCTCAGCAGGCTCCAGTCAGTGTGATGAGTTTGCCCTTAAAATAGAGGTCTTCAGTGGGTAAATAAGAGTGGAAGTGAAACTCCCTTCAACTGTAAGACCTTGGCGAACCTGGCAAGAGAGTAGGTAATCCCCTCCTCCACACACAAAATATCAGACAGGTTGAGGAGTGCGCCAACAAGGCCTTCCCCAACTTGTTGGAAATTAAAAGAGCTTATGAGACCCCCAGTGACACAGTAGGACCTCAGCTGATACAAACACTATAGACAAGGAGATCTGGTGACCTGTAACAACCTGAAGACATGGCAACAGCAGAAGCTAAGAGTTGACCTACATCATTATTTCTAGGCTAGTTAGATTGGAAAGAATATAGGACTCATCCAACAGGCCCTGTAGGAGGAATTCAGGTGACTGGCTCCCCTCTTCACTGCAGTAACCACAAACTGGACAAACATCAACCACAAAGTAGGACCCTAATATTCACATTATGGACAGTTGAGCTTGTTGGGATTGAAAGACCAAATATTTACCCAAAAGGTGAAAATGACAAAATGAAAAGGCAAAATGCAATCTCAAACATCTAGTACATCAGGAGCAAGTACAGGTGACAGTGAAATAAAGGACTTTAAAAGTCATACACCAGAAATCTCTGAAAAGATAGCAAATGAAGAAAAGAAACAAATCCATGAGGTTATAGAGGAAATCAAATTAGAAATAGTGTCTTACATAAAGACAGAAATAACAACCTTAATAAATGAGTTGCTCAACATAGCTAGAGAAGAAATAGATTTAAAAAAAAAATACAGGAGCCTGGGAAGCTGATTGAAACTTTTAATGAACCATGTAGAAAACAAGCAGAATCCATGAAAAAAATTCAAAGATATATCAAAGAAACAAAAAATTCTGTTGAAAGCTGGAAAAACCATTTAAATGAAGCTCAGAATAGAATTTCAGACCTTGAGGACAGGATTGCAGATAGCAATCATGAAAGGGTAGAACTTATAAAAACAAAAAAGAGGCATGAAATGACAATCCAGCAGCTTCATGATGATGCCAAGAGAAACAATATAAGACTACTAGGCATCAGTGAAGATGCAGGACTCAATGCAAATGACATAACTAAACTATTCATAGAAGTAATAGGAGAAAATTTCCCAAACATGGGGAAAAATATGACATACAAATAAGTGAGGCATACAGAATGCCAAACAGTCACAACCAACATAAATCTAAAACCAGACATATAATAATTAAGATCCCAGACATACAGCATAAAAATAGAATGCTAAAAGCCATTAGAGAAAAGACACAACTCATATGTCAAGGAAAGCATATTAGAATCATGGCAGACTTCTCATCACAAACTTTCAGGTTAAGACAAGCTTGGAGTGAAGTATTTCAAGCCCTAAAAGAAAACAACTTTCTACCCAGACTGATGTACCCAGCAAAACTGTCTTTCAAATTTAATGGAGAAATAAGATACTTTCATGACAAAGAACAACTGAAGAAATTCATATCCACCAAACCAACCCTAGAAAGAGTACTGAAAGACATGCTAGATAGAGATAAAATGACCACAATCTTCAGAACAACAACAGAAAGAAACCACCAGGCTGGACAAGAAATTAAACAAGGGAGAAAATCAGGAAACCAATAATAGTAACACAACATGACAAAGTCAAACCAGTACATATCAATGATAACCATAAATGTAAAAGGGCTCAATTCACCTATCAAAAGAAACAGGTTGACTGAATGGATCAAGAAACACGATCCCACAATATGCTATATACAAGAAATACATCTGATTAAAAAAGAAACTCATAGATTGAAAGTCAAAGGATGGTAAATAGTATTCCATGCAACAGAAACCCAGAAAAAAGCAGGGGTAGCTATTCTGTTTACAGACAAAGTGAACTTCAAACTTAAAAGGATTAAAAGAGATAAAGAAGGCCACTATAGACTTGTAAGTGGAAAACTACAAGAGGAAGAACTAACAATTATAAATATATATGCACCAAATACAGGAGCACCCAACTATATAAGACAAATACTAATGGACATGAAAAACCAGATACACAAGAACACAACTGTAATAGGAGACCTTAACGCCCCACTGTCACAAAGAGATACACCAACTAGACAAAAAGCCAGCAAAGAAATGAATTTTGTGCTGTCTTGAAATTTTTTCTGCCATATTAATTAGTCTACTGCCCTTAATATCAGTCTCCCATAAAGTCTTAGAACATGAGCAAAGTGTAAGCAAATTTTGTCAGAACATAACACACATGGTCTTGAGTTCAACTGCTAATGGAGTCCTTGTCCCCAGTTGAAACCTCCTGAGCCTGACCACCACCCCATTTCTTCTTTCTTTAAATCAGCATTCTGGTTTTTTTAATTTCAATAAAAATTTCCCATTAAGCTTTGATTACAATATTCTAGTGATTTAGGGGAAAGAAACTTGAACCCTGCTAAACGTCCAAAACATTTGGCTCATGTTTTCTAAAATCCAGTAATGAATTCTAGGACAATGGAGGCTAACATTAGGAAGAATTTATTGAAAGGAACAAAAATTTCTGCCTAAGAGAGATAGAAGGGGGTACAAATAGTGGGTTACCCACCAACCCCACTTCTTAAGGGTGCTTATTGAGCAAAACTGTGAGGTGAGATGAGTTCAAGGTGGGATAGAAGTATAATCAGTCAATATGATTGCAATTATAGTCAATATGATCCAATGAGAAATAACAAAGTGAGTATGAGGTGTGTTATGGCTTGTGTTCAGATGCCCCCCCCCCAACCTCATGCAATCATGGACGTGGCTAAGTCTGGCATTTGTGATTGGTTTGTTGTCTGGTGCTGGTATAGTGTGAGTGCTGCACCTGTCCAGTACAGGACTGGAGCTGGCATAGAGTTTAAAGGTGGGAAGAAGGCTTTTCTTTGTTCTCTTTTGCTCTGTTCATGCTTGCTGTTTGTGGTGGCCAGAATGGCTGTCCTGCCATGCTATCCTAACTCAGATCCAGCTGAGTATGGACTCAAACCAAAACTGTAAGAAATAAACCTTCCCTTCCCTAATTTTGGGAATCAGGTATTTTGTCACAGCAATGAGAGAAAAGTAAGTAAGACAAGGTGGGACAAGACTATGGTGAATCAGTAAGGTTACACCAAGCATAATCACTTAGGCAATATTGATTAAGTGGGGAGTCAAATTGGGAAGCAGGTCATGTAAAAAATGCACATGGGATCCACATGAACTTTCCTGGAAGGCATGCGTTAAGGTTTGGTCCTCACCCCAAGGTGATTGATGCCTATTTAGAATATCAGGGACTACTGTTTATCACTAGGGGAAGTATATGAGTTAGCAGTTCCTAATTTTTTTAAAGTCTTGTCTTCAGTGTAACACTTCAAGCCACAGTTGTCTTCTCTACTGAGCTTTCAAGTGCTCAGCCCTGTCTGACTGCCTACAATATTTTAAAATAATTTAGCTATCTATAATAACAGGGCTGCTTCTCCAACTGACATCTCCAAGCCTTCCAAAATGCCTCCTGAAAACCAGTTCTAAAGGCATTTAACCACATGGTCAAGTATCTACACCCACTTCTCTGGTACCAAACTCTGTCTTATTTTCCTCACAACTGTGACAAAATACCTATCACTCACAACATAAAGGAGGAGAAGTTTGTTTTGTCTCATTTTAGAAATTTCAGTCCTTGCATAGTTGGATGACTCCAGACACTATAAAATTGCCTGCTGGAAGAAAAGCTGCCCACCTCTGAAAGCCATGAAGCAAAGAGAGTGAAGGGAGGATCTGGGAAGAAAGATGTGCTCTTCCATCCAGGTCATATCCTCAACAATCTGTAACTTCCAAGCAGACTCTACTTCCTAATAGCAAGTAAAGTGTATACCCATAATCGAATTACCTGCCAAGAGCCCTACCTATAGGTGCATGAGCCTCTTGGGACTATATAGATATAAATTACAACATGTTTCAAAAATCCCCAAGTAGATTCATCATTCCCATAACTTCATCTTTGCTTTTAATACAGCCACTTTATATGTTGATTTGAACACAGCTCTTGTTCTCCCTTGAAGTGAAAGATTGAATTCTTTTAGCAGATTATATATGTCACACAAGTTAGCAAATTTTGAAGCTCTTTCTGTGTCAGTGAACTGTGCTGTCAGTCATGACAGTTTTTCTAAAAGAAATTTGTGTAATAACCCTGATAATTCAAAACATTCTCAGTGATCAACCTTTAGAAAACTGTATCAGGGCTGTGTAAAGACAACATGTATGGACTGCATCCATCTCCTCACAAAGCAGTGTGAAAAGATATGAGTAAAGAGCATTTACTTTAAAGGTATTTATAATTTTAATCACATTCTGAAAGACATTTATTTCAAATTACATTATTGGTTTGCTTACATTTCTTTACAGATGACACAGTATGTAGACTCACACTCAGAAGTGCAGTTTTTGAGCTGGGATGTGAAAGCAGAAATCTGTCCAGTGATGGGAGCCAGTCTGTGCATATAATGACACAAAATTACCAATTTAGTTTCCTAATACAAAATCATTCAAAGACTTGATAGTTCTTCAGCTGTGATGTTAATTGACAACAAAAGTGTACACAACATGTACTTATACACATTCTCCTAAAAAACATATCACACAAAAACAGTGTTGCTTTGAGGTAAACATTGGTAGACTCCTCAGCTTGGATTGCATATCACTGATTCATTAATCCTATCGCAACTGTGCCTCAATCTCCTGCTATTTCATTAATTCATTTAATTACGAACCTAGTGGAAAGAGGAACATGTGCCACCATTTGAATTGCAGACTCTCTTAAATGATCATGACAAATGTTCTTATCAATAGGCAAGTTCAACTCTTCACCAGTAGTAAAGGAATTCTTAGCTTTAGTATTCTAGTTAGCTACCAGGAGTGATGCTCTCAGTGCATATACATTTAAGTGGTAGCCTTTAATAGTTGCTGTAGTTATAGTGTTCATTGTTTTTCTCTTTTGGAAAAATCCAAAAGCTTTTATTTTCATGCAGATTATTGATCTTCATGTTGAAAAGAAATGTTGAAGGTATCATGGCTTTGTTCACTCATCTCCATTTATGTGGTCCAGATAGGGATCTCTGCCTTATATGATGTATGTAAAATAGCCAAATTCATAGAACTTGAGGTGGAATTGTGGTGGTCAAGTGCTTTGAAGGGAAATGAGTGGATATTATTCAAAAGATCAAACTTTCTTTTGTGCAAGATGAGCAAGTCCTAGAGATCTACTGTGCTGCAGAGTGTGTAAGGTTAATAATACTAAGCTACAAAGTTAAACATTTACTAAGAATGTATCTATAATGTTATATGTTGTTATCATAGTTTTAAAACCAATAAAGAGGGTAGGGAGAAACTTCTGGATGTAATGGATTGATGTGTGGAGATGGCATCACAGATGCATATTTATCTCCAAACTCAAGTTTTATGTATTGTATGTATACATATTTTTGCATGTAAATCATACTTAAAATGGTTTGTAGAAAGGAATCTAAATAATGAGATGAAAAAATTGATTTAATAATTTATATTTTCCAAAAAATGTCTTGTCTTGAGACTCAAAACTATAAGTTAAAAAAATAAGTCACATTTTGAGGGAAAATATTTGCAATGCAAGTAAATGATGAGAAATTTTCATCTAAACCATACAAGGACTCCAAAACATTACTAAAATATAATGATAAAAGTGTGCAAAACATGTTTAACCATTATTTAGTCAAAAGAGATATACAAATAGTCAGTAAGTAAGTGTTAAGATGCTCAGTGTTGAGAGAAAGCCAGGTTGTCTATGGTCATGGACTTCTCTCCACGTCCTTGGAATAAAGGCTACTTTTCTTTTTATATCTTCTTTCTTATTGCACCAAAAACCTAACATAATGGTGCTGTGACTTGGATGGCAGAGTGCATTAGCTCCTGGGAGCCACTCCCAGTTCAAGCTCCCCTGCTTATGAACCATCTATTTTTTCCTCCGGGACTGTTAGTTGCCATCACTAATCCACATGCAACACCGGTCCTCTTCACTCATCGAAGGTTGCCAGCTGGATAAAATGCTAAAACTGGTTAAACAAAATCCTTTGCGGTGAGGAGACATTGGACAGGACTTCAATTGATGAATAAGAAAGTGGCCACCTCAGAATAGAACACCATGGAGAGACCCAAACAGAGAGAGATGGACTCTTTCAACCCAGGAAGAAACTAAAGTGAAAAAAATCACTCGAATATGAGGTCCTAGGGCTACCATTAGAGAAGATAAGATCAGCAAACACGGCGCCCTCCTCAAGCTGCCTGAATTCCTGCCCGAGACTGACCTGACCTACCAAACTGTGCCAATGCAACTGGCTTGAGCAGCTGGAGCTTTGAGCTGAACAGTCCTGTGTGCGGCTCATCCGGACCTGGCCCTGCACACGACCCACCCAGCACCATGAATTTGCACCAAAACCATGCTGAAGTCGGAGGTCAGGGAGCCCAGCAGTTCTCAGGGACCTGCATCAACCCACGACTCCAGATGGAAGAAGCTCCTAGCCGGCGAGTTACAGAGGAGCCTTAACCAACAAGAAAAGAGGCTGGGATTACACTGTACACTTGTATGGAAGGAACCAAAAACATGATGAGAGGGAGAAATAAGAAAAAACCTCAGCCCCCAACCCTGAGAACATTGATCCAGAAGAGGTAAATCCAAAAGAGATTGAGGGCAGCAAACATGCAACATCAAACACAGCATTAGCAGACATAAAGAGATATTTTCAGGACCTCGTAAATGGGATCAAAACTGAAATATTAATTCAAATTAAACAAGAGATAAGTAGAGTAATAAAAAGAAAGGCTGGGCACCCCTCAAGAAGACACAGACAGAAGAATGGAGGAACACAAAA
>PVJX010029637.1:0-22748 GCA_004027295.1 Dolichotis patagonum | reverse complement strand
GACAGGACAAATGGCAGGGAGAGGGTTTCCAGACAGGGAGGAAAAGAACGGGCTGCAAGGGAAGCTCAGTGGCAGAGCGCTTGTGGAAGGTGTGAGCGGCCCTGGGTTCCAGCCCCAGCAGGAGAAAAGAAATGAGTGCTGACTGGGGGGAACCTGATGGAATATTTCCTGCAGGTCAGCAAAGACGTTGGACTCTGGAGTCCAACAGGCCTGGTTCTATCTGACTTCCTGTTTCACCATACTTGTGATCTTAGATCTTGGAAGTGTTTCTTTTCATTGTTTTGTTTAGTTTTTTTGGACCAGAAATCAAACTCAGGACCTTGTGCTTGCCAGGTAGGTGGTTATGCAGCTATATCCCCAGCCCACCTTTTGGATTTTTTCAGACAATTTCTCACTATGTATCCAGGTTAGCCTTGAACTCAAAGCAACTCTCCTGCCTCAGCCCTCTGAGTGCTGGAATTACAGGCATGCAGCACCATGCCCAGCAATTAGGAATGTGTTTCTTAATTTCTCTGAACCAGTCTCCCTGTCCGCAAAATGGGGCCAGTAATAATTGTTCCTGCCTCAAAGAGTTATTAAGCACAGTCCAGGAGAGAAGGCACAGAAGGTACCAAGCATGGTGCCAACACAGTGGTATTAAAATATGGTGGCTGCTGTCATTATTGCCATCCTGTCTTAGCCTCTGTTTGTTTTTGGTTTTTTTTTTGGTACTGAGGATCGAACTCTTGACTGCGTGCTTACACTGTCTTAGCCTCTGACACGGGCTCAGGAGCTGCAGCTGACCTGAAGTGGACCAGACGGTTCTGAAATGGAGAAGATGCATTCAGGAGGCAGAAATGCCACCTCCCCTTCCTGGGGCAGCATGGCTGGTGCCAGCAAACCACATCTGCAGAGCCCATCACAACCTTGCTGGGAGAAATAAGTAAGGTGGGAAGGAGCCCCGTGGCAGGTGATGACAGGGGAAGGAAAATGAGCCCTCTTTCTGCAGGCCATTAAATGTAATAAAAGGAGCTGGCTTCCACGGGGGCCGAGAGCGACCTGCTAGTCACTTCATCAGCAGGCCTTGAACTGTAGCCCCAGGTGCTAGGTGCAGCGGCCTTCCTCGGAAGACACCTACCTCCACGTTCTGCTCATGCTCAGGCCCCATCTGTGCCCGCTTCTCCCTCACTACTCCCAGCCTGGGTCAGCAGCCCAGCCACACTGCCTGGATTTTCTCTGCATCTCTGCCACTTGTATAAGATCACCTACCCTCTCTCCATGCTATCAGTAAGAAGGGGAGAATTACAGCGCCCACGGATAAGGCCGGATAAGGCCGGGAGAGGCTTAAATTAATCTAGCCAAACTCACTCATAACAGGGGCCTGATCACCGGGGAAACTGCTGAGCCAGTGTTTGCTAAATTAGTAAAACAAAATGAAGCCAGGCATGGTGGCACACACTTGAACTCAGGAGGCTGGGGCAGGAGAGTTGCACTACATTTGAGGCCAACACGAGCTACATAGTTTGAGCCAGCTTGAAGAACACAGTGAGACCCTATCTCAAAAAACAAACAAAAAATTAGTAAAAAAAAAAAATTTTTTTTAAAATCCCGCCAGTAGGGCTGAGGATTTAGCTCAGTGGTATAAGTGTCTGCCTGGCAAGCATGAGGTCGTGAGTTCAATCCCCAGTACCAAAAAAAAAAAAAATAAATCCCTCCAGTTGCTTTCATCTGAGTTTCCTGTCTGATCCCCAGGCATGAGTCACCCATCAAATATCAAATCTTGGGGCTCATTTTCAGATAGGAAACTGAGGCTCTAAGAACTAAAGAGCCTGATTTGAACCCACCTTCATGTCTGGCCCCCCTGTACTGTGACTGTCCCAAATGACCTGTTCCTTCTTCACTTGTCCCCACCTTTGTATGTCTCTGTCTCTATTCTAAGCGCAGCCTCCCTGGCTTGCAAATGTTCATATGGCCCTTGTAGGAAGACTTCCCACTCTGGGCAAAACAAACCTCCCTCCTCCACACTGGGGTGTAATTCAATTTGACAACACAATGGCCCCATGTGTCCTCCTGGCAAGTCCACTAGGATTGGAGGCGCAAGGTCTGATTAGACCCAGCTCCCGTCCTTGGGAAACTCAGATTAACCGTCCCTATTTGTATCCTGTATCCTAGCCAAGCTCTGAGCTCTTTCAAGGTGGCAGCGGGGCCTGGGCAGGCACTAAGGAACCGAACTCAGATCTCCACCCTCAGGGGACCCTCCGGCCATGCCTTGGTCTTCTCTGCTGGGCCAGCCAGCGCTCATGGGACACAGACCTAGCTTAGTAGAGCAAGATGGGGAGGAACCTCTTAGTGACAGCTGCAGCACCCTCAAGAATCAGGAGGCCTAGCAGAGCGACCTCATGATGGCCACACAAAGCCTGTGTTCCTCAATTTATACTTTTTTTTGGTACCGGAGACAAACTCACCACTTCACACCTGCCATGCAGGCGCTTATGCCGCTGAGCTAAACCCCCAGCCCGCATTGCTCAATTTATCAGTGATCTAGAGATAACAATGCCCACTCCTCACAGAACTACCTAATTAATAGAGACTTAAGTCAAGTTCCCAGCACTGAGGTGACCACGGGGAATCTAGAACTTCTTTTCCTCTTCTCCCAACCCGCCAAGCCTCCCCATTCTCACAAGCGCAAGTCCACTTCCTACAGGAAGTCATCCCTAACTTTTTCAGGTTACGCTGAGCTCTGTTCTCTGGGCTTCCAATGTGCTGACCTTAGAGTTGGACATTTTCTCATTGTCTCACTGGATCGCTAGAACAAACTTTGCCTTTCCAGCCAGCTGTAAGTGAGTTGCTCATACCTGCCCCACAGCTGCTCACCAGGGGTCACTGAAAAGTACTTTTGACTAGACAGCCAGCACTCTGGGAAAGGGTGATGATTTGGAATCAGAAAATCAGGCAGGACTCCTAGCTCTGTTGTATGAGTTTCCAACAAGACATCCAATTCGCTCAGCCTCAGGGTTCTCACCTACAAAGTGAGGATTGAAAATGTCTCTCTGAAGTAATCACCGTGGAGAGCCGACAAGCCAATACAGATAAATACTCTTTTGTTATAAATCAAGAACCGCTATTTAAAGGATTAATTTTCAGATTCTCAAACTCAAACCCCTTGATGCCTCAACTTCCCTATACCTGAGCCGCAAGTGATCAGCTCATCCCAAAGAACTTCTTAGGTTCCAAATAGTCAACAAACCAAATTCTGACCGCCTAACCCCAACAGCTTCCACTCACTGCATTCATGGAACACAAACCCCACCCCAGCTCAGGGATCACAAAGCCTCTCTCTTGCCTCAGGTCTTCCCAGCTCCGGGAGACAGGATTGTCCTTCCCAGCCCAAGTCTCAAACCTGCTCCAACCAGGTCTGGGCCTGGCATCATTTCTAGTTTGCAGCCAACTTCCACAGGAGAGGACACTGGTGTGTGTGTGTTTGGGGTGGGGGAGGTCTTGGTAGTAGAATCAAAGATTTCACTAGAATTTTGTGTCCAACACAGTTGCTACTATAATTATCCCATTTGTGTGAAAATTCAAAGATCTGCATTCTGCTATTTTCATCAGACTGGGTGAACTGCAGGCGCTGAGGAAAATAGCAAGAAGTTGAGGTTCCAAGCCCTGTGCTTAGGATCCAAAGTCCCAGCTAACAACATGAGAAATTAAACTCCTGATCACACACTGCTGCCAGCCTCCAGCCCCTTCCCCCCGCATCCAGGCTCCCATGTGCTGACCCAGCCTCCAATCTTCCCATTAATGCCATGCTGGCACCAGAGCCGTCCTGTTCTACCAGGCGGAAATGTTTCCACAAGATCCTTTTCCTCCTGGGAAACCTGCTTTGTCTCTCGGTGACGGACCCCCAAACTGGGCATCTTATGAACAAAAACAGATAGTTTAGAAGAAAAGGAAGAAGGAGCAGATCCTGGAGCGGACCCCTGGCAGCTGAGGGCGGCTGGGTGGAGGGGTGAGTAGGTTCAGGGCCTCCTGACCCCCCCCCCAGCCACGCTGGATGCCCAGCCCCAAGCATCAGAGCGAAAGCCCTGCACCTGGGTGTCCCCACCATAAGCCTCCCAGTCCAGAGACTGGTCACCCCTCCGCGCGCAGTGACAGATCCTGCGACAGGAAATGCCCTTCTGCCAGCCGGGCCCAGACCGCGCCCCCCTTTCCTGCCGCCCCCTCTGGCAGGGCCCGGCGGGCTGCAGGCCCCGGATCCCCGGGCTTGCGTGGCTGTCGCAGCCGGCGAGGGTGGCCCATGTTAGGGCCGCGTTTCCCGGTCCTCGCCGCGGACCCTTCAACTCCAGGCGCTGCGGAGCCCGGCCGAACACAAAAGGAAGGGGGGGGGGCTGACATCCCTCCACCCCCTGCTCGCAGCCAGTAAGGCATCCTTGCAGCGCCAAAGCTCCAGATTCCGAGAAACGATCCCTCCTCCCCCCCTATATAAGAGAATCTCAAGACACCCCCTGGGGTTGTAGAGGCAGCGCCATCTCCCCAGCGGCAGGTGCCCCCGGACGCACCACAACTTTGAAACTTTGGGGCAGCAGCGGTCCGGGACCGGAGAAAAGGAGGGATCCTCAAAGAAAGCTCATGCGGGGGGGGGGGTTGCTTTATTTTTGCAAAACCCCACTTCCAGGGAGGACGGCGAGCGGCTCCGGCCTGGATCGGGATTTTTCAATGCCTCCTCCCCGACCCCCGGGAACCACAACTCCGAACCCCGCCGCCGGCTCGGGACGCGGGCCCCGGCCTCCCCAAGCACTCACCTCGGCCGGGCTGCGCTCCCCGCGGGCCTGCGCCGAGCCCGATAAGTGGTATGCTATGACTAGAGGTATGATTACGTTATTATTATTATTATTAGTAATAATAAGAGTAAATGCTATTTAATTACGGGCGGCCGCATCCTGCTCCCCGCGCCGCCGCCCCGGCAGCTGGGTCCTCGTGGCTCCCGAGCGCCCCGCGTTCATCTCAGCCCTGGCCCCGCGGCTCCCTGGCTCGCGGCTGCTGCCGCAGGAGGCCCCGTCTCCCTGCAGCTCAGCTCCTCGGTCCTAGAGCGCGCGGCTCCGCGCCCGCCGCGCCCGCCGCGCACGGGTGGGCGGCACCTGGGTGGGGGGAGGGGAGGCCCCTTTCCAGTGCAAGCGCATGTCTGGAATGCACCTTTCTATTCGCTAATAAACAGTGCCCTTGGCCTTGAGGGGATTCACGTTTGGCAGTTGTGCATTTCTGATGTTGGACAAACCCAGCATCACCACCCTTTCAGCATTTGAGTTAAAAGCCCCCCTTTTTTCCTCCAGATCCTTGATGGCCCCTTGTGTCCTTTTCGTGGATGAGGACCCCCGAGGCTCCAAAGAAAGCAGCAGCTCATTTGGCTGGGTTTTGGTGGATGGGGGGAGGGGGGTTAAAGAGAAAAGAAAAGAAACATTAGATGACACTTGTTAAAGAGGGTGTCTTTATTCAGGGGGCTCCTCTTGGTGGGTATGGGAATCAGAACTCCGGAATGGAGTTCTGCAGTGGCATGAGAGATAGTAGTCTCAATCCCAATTCAACATGGGGACTGGGAATTTATAACCAGGCAGCAAGGGGGGATGGGGGGTGGTCAAAGGGTAGAAAATTACCAAGAGAAATCTTGAAAGGTAAGGAATTAGGCCTAAACTGACCTAGCAGGATTCTTGCTAAAGAGAGGCAGAGTCTGATTAATCAAGCATCACTCTGGCCATTAGTGAAGGAGGAAAAAACCGAGTAGATATTGGTGAGAACAGAGATGGAAAGTGGGGGATTCTAGCTAAACTAAGTTAACAGGATTCTTGCTAATACTGGACAACACACAGATTAACACAGGAGTCCAAAAGTCGAGGCCTGGTTGCAAAGTTCAGGGAACTGAAGTAGAATTTGATCAAGGAAGAATCCTTGTCAAGGATTTTTCCATGGAGATTTGAGCTTGCTTTGAGCACTCACTAGGCAAGTGTAGGTTAACCAGACACCCCAGCTATAAGCACCTAGGGCCCTGCCTCCAACCCAGTAATGATCAAGCTGGATTAGTTTCTAAACCCTTTGATTCCAAATAAGGTTTATTCCATATCCTACTCCCAGAAGCATTGGTTCCTAAAGAACCCACGTCCCCATGAGTGTTCTCTCTGATTTCCCTCTTCGCCTTAATTCATTTTATCCACACATGCATGTATGTATATTTAATTTGTTGCAGGTCAGGTGTGAGCCTGGCAGGCTTCATCTTTATGAATGTTAACTCTTCCACAAACATTTGTGCCAGACACAATCTTAGCAACTTGAGATACAGCAGTAAGACAATTTTTTTAAAAAAAAGGGGGGGTGTTGAAACAGGGTCTTGCTGTGTATCCCAGGCTGACCTTGAATTCACATGGATCCTCCTGCCTCAGCCTCTGGAATGCTGGATTCACAGTCATGCACCATCATGCCTGGTGATATATATTTTTTTATGAGACATATTTTAAATATTTAAATGCATTCTAGTAGGTACTGGAAAGACCAAAATCTGGATCTGTATTTACTTATTTAATTCTCAGTAATCCTGGATTAGTATGTCCATTTCACAGATGAGATTAACAGACAGGCTTTGACACCAAGAGATATTGTAGTCAGGGGTTACAAGGAGAATAATTATATATAGGACACATAATTTATAGTTTTCTTTCTTTCTTTCTTTCTTTCTTTCTTTCTTTCTTTCTTTCTTTCTTTCTTTCTTGGTACTGGGGACCAAACTCATGACCTCGCGCTTGCAAAGCAGGCACTTATGCCGCTGAGCTAAATCCCTGACCTTTTTATTTCTTTTTTTTTATAGTATTATTTATAATGGTCACCTAAGGAGTCAAATACAAAGAAAGTGCAGGAAATCTTTCCACACACTATAAAGACTTAAAGAATGCAGCCGAGAGCCTGGATCCCATGGCAATATCCTGCATGAGTTCAGCTGAAAACCTAGAGCCCACGACAATAACTCATGCAAGTCTATTTCATGGATCTGTGCTAGAAAGGCCCAAAGGTCAGTGGTGTAAACCAGAAAGTCTGTGCCAGCCGGATGAAGGATTTGTGCCAGTAGGTTGAGGATTCTGCACTGGAGCCAGAAAGAAATGCTCAAAAGTAAGGACCAGGGTTCCCCTGAAAAGTATCACAGCCATCCTCAGTGACAATGAGGTCCCGAGCTCTTCTGATGATGAGAGCAGCCAATTATATATGAGGAAGCCAGTGTGACAAGCTTCTCCTGGAGACTGAACAGAACACATCTTCCCCTCTGGAGCCAGGAAGCAATGCTTGAAGTAAGGACCAGAGCCCCCCACAGTGAACCACAGCCGCTCTCAGTGACAACAAGGTCTAGAGCTCCTCCGATGGATGATAACAGCCCACTTCATATCAGGGAAGCCAGCCTGAGGAGCTCCTCCAGGAGAACCAAGGGCTTCAAACAACAGCACTCATTTAGGATAATCTACAACACTACTCTCTTCCTCGCCACTTCTTTTTAGGTGGGCTGTCTACACTAAATACCATGCTGTTCAGTTCAGCTGGTGTTTACATTGACCATCAGTTTTCAGTCTACCACAAAAGGACAGACTCTTTCTTTCTTTCTTTCTTTCTTTCTTTCTTTCTTTCTTTCTTTCTTTTAGGACAGACATTTTCAGAAACAAAAGCAGGGGACAATGGCTCTCCAACATCACTGATGATTTGGGGGTATCAGCACCTGGGGTAAACTCAAGATAATGGGCTAAGGTCAGTGACAAGCCAACCCTGGTGATTCAGTTGGGCAATGTGGGTGGCATTAGGAAGACCAAGGTACCGAGCTCTGCCACTTGCTGGCTGCGATCCTGGGCAACCTCAGTTTCCTGATTTGTAAAATAAGGGTGAGAACGTTGAATTGATATAGTTTGTTTCCAGGATTACAAGGAAATAATGCCTATTAAACATGTACAGTTAATAGCCAGTAATAAGAGCAAAAAAAAAAAATTCCATTCCCACACCATTTGTGCAATTCACAGGGGAACCCTCTTGAGACTTATCCCATTAGACACCATTGTTATTAATATTCTTGGTTTATGGGTGAAGATGCTAAAGCCAGTTGGACTATAGAGCCAGGCCAGGTCTTGTCTCAAATGTAGGAGCTGCCAAATGGCCTGGAGATTTCATCACCCCAGGTGCTGGTAAAATAAGATACAGCCTTCAAGATGAGCACTCCTGGGCCAAGGATATAGCTGAGCAGTATAAGTGCCTGCCTGGCAGGCACGAGGTCATGAGTTTGATTCCCCGGTCCAAAAAAAAAAAAAAAAAAATAGACCTTTCCAAAACTCAAATGTTAAAACCCTAATCCTCAGTGTGATAAGGGTGAGGCAGTGATAATTAGATCATAAAAGTGAAGCACAGCAGGGCATGATGGTGTATATCTGTAGTCCCAGAATTTGGGAAGCTAAAGCAGGAGGATTGCCATGAGTTCAAGGCCAACCTGAGGTACAGAGTGAGTTCAAGACCAGCCTGGACGGCAGAGTTAGACCCTGTCTCAAAAAACAAAAAATAAACAACAATGAAGAAAAGGACTGGGGATGTAGCTCAGTGGCACAGTGCCTGCCTAGCAAGCTTGAGGTCATGAGTTTAATTCCTGGTACGTAAATAGGATTGGTGTCCTTGTTTTTGTGTTACATTTCACTTTTGTCTTTTAAAATTTTTTTGTATCAGGAATCAAACTCATTACCTAGTGCTTGCCAGGCAGGCACTTATGCCGCTGATCTAAATCCTCAGCCCTTTTATTGTCTTTTTGAGACAAGGTCTCCCTATGTGGTTCAGGCTGGCCTTGGGCTCACCTTGTAGCCCAGGTTGGCGTCAAATTTGCAGATTTGCATTTGAGATCCTTCAGTCTCAGCCTCCCATTACAGGAGTGCACCACCATGCCTGGCTAAGGATTGGTGTCCTTGTAAGAAGAAATGTCAGGGAGTTCTCTCTTTTCTGACTCTGACTCTGACTCTGACTCTGACTCTGACTCTGACTCTGACTCTCTCTCTTACTCTTTCCTCTCTGTCTCTTGTCCTTCTCACTCTGCCAGGTGAAGACAGCAAGGAAATGGCCATTTGTAAACCATGATGGTGCTGTTCACCAAGAACCTGACCATCTGAGACCCCAATCTTGGACTTCCAGCATCCAGGTCTGTGAGAGCCTACAGTCTATGATATTTTGGGGGTCACTTGAGCTAAGACAGTGAGTAATAAGAGTATAGCCAGCAGGCTTTCCAGCAGGTGACTGGTTGTTGGGCAGATACTATGTCCTGACACAATCCTAGGTGATCTAGCTTGTCACACACCTAGGCTATAGATATGCACCACTGTGTGACTGGAACTATATTATGTGGTATGTGGCTATACTTATTCCACAGGGGATGTAGGACATTAGGGAATTGACCCTGAGTGGACTACTCACATCGCGTTCCTGCCTCTGGACTCAAACTGAACTATTAGCTCTTCCTTGAGCTTGGCCACCTTCAGACTGGAGCCCCATGGGCTCTTTAGGGTCTCAAGCTTGCTGAACACAGATTTGAGGACTTGTCAGGGGGCCAGGAATGAGGGGCAATGATAGAAGACTGGCCTAGAATGTGTGAGGCCTGGGTTTGAACACCACCACAAACATGTGCGTATGTACACATACGCACCGCACACGGATGGAATACAAGGCCACGTGCCTGCTAGGCAAGGTGGCTACCACTGGGCAGCACCCACCAGTGCTACTTTTTATTTTATTTCTCTTTTGGAACAAAATGAGAAGGTCATCTGTCAAAATCCTTTGGTAGCAGAGGACCCTCAAAAAGGGTGGGAGCAGAACTTCCCCTCCCCTGTGGAGACTGACCCACCTTTTCTCATCTTTTGCCTTTGGATTCTCAGAGCCAGAAGAGGGCTGGTTGGCACATAGATGTTTGACAATTTTCTGGAGTGAATGAATCATCTTAACTATGGTGTTCAGCCAGGGTGAAAACACTGTTCTCATCGGGGAGCCCTGGGCCCGAAGGGGTTGGCATATGGGGTTGGGGCCATCACTGATGACACAGTCACCCCCTCCTGCAGTGGAGAGGTGACAAGGTATGAGACCCTTCTCTCCCTGAAGAGCCCCAGGCCAGCACCAGTTCAGGTTTTGAGAATTTCTCTCCACATTCCTCACGTGTTTGGCATAGCTCAGCCATTTGTTTTTAATCTGACTAAATAGCCAGTCTGCAGCCTTAGTGGTTTTTCAGGGTAACCAGCATAAATATTTTTATTTATTCCATTTACAATTGCAATTAGGTTTGCTTTCAGGCACCAGATTGGAATTGAAAGCACTCAGTTAAATAAACCAGACTAATGAAAGGCAGCCTGCTTTTCTAAAACATCCTTAACAAACAAACAAACAAAAAAAAACTTCTCAAGATAGAAAGTTCCAGACCCCGCCCCAGTCTTCTTCCTGCTCACAAAGTGACTCATATTGAAGGAGGGAAGGTTGAGAAGGATCCCAGCGACCTGGCTTCTCAGTCCCTTTCTGTGTAACCTGGGCACAGGTTTGACTCCCTGGGCTTCAGTTGAAATGAAGAAAAGAGTACTTGGGAGGACCAGCCTGGGCTACAGTGTGAGCTCAAGGCCAGCCTGAACTGCGTAGTGAGACCCTGCCTCAAAAAGACACACACACACACACACACACACACACACACACACACTGCAGGGCCAGGTGCCGCTGACACCATCCGTGATCCCAGCTACTGAGGCAGGAGGATTTCAAGTTTAAGACCAGCCTGGGAAATTTAGCAAGAACCTGTGTCAAAATAACAAAAAAAAAGGGCTGGGAGGTGGCTCAGTAGTAGAGCCCCTGTTCAGTGCTGCAGTCCTTAGTGCTGCAAAAGGATAAAAAGAAGTAAATGATTAACAAGGACACTCAGGTGTCTGTTTTTATAACTAATTCCAGACCCCTTAGAAGTCTTCAGTCATTGTTTTAAATCTTCAATTCCCTTGAATTCTGGGAAAAGCAGATTCTCACAGATCACCCCAAGATGAGGTCATGCCCTGAGGAGGAACAGTTACCTCCCAGAAACAGGCCTAGGCCTCAAGTCATAAGGACTTTGGAGCATCTTCCCGGGAACCAGTCCCAGGGTGACCAATGCTGCTGGCCTGGGTGACCTATGCTGCTGGTGATGCAAACCTCCATGCACTGCTTTCATTTCCCCTCCTTGTAAAGCCCCAATGTTCCTGTCTGCCCCAGAAGACAGATCTTGAACCTCTTTATCTTCCTTCCCAGAACTACCGTGCTGATTAGCGCTCTTTTCCCGACCTCCACCTCTGTTCCTCTCCTTGGTTGGTGTTATGAGACAGTGGTCAGGCCTTGTATGCTGTGACCCAGTGTGGGAGCTTTTACCTAAAACTCCAGGAACAAGAAGATCAAAGTGTCTCTTCCAGTTCTGAAAATCCCACCAGCAAGGTGAAGAAGGAGACTGTCTATCTTTCCCCTTCCCTTTGGGAGGTCTTTGTCTGAGGACCAAGGGAAGAGTCAAGAAGTAACACGAAGGGCTGGGGATATAGCTGAGTGGCACAGGGCCAGCCTGGCAAATATGAGGTTGTGAGTTCAATTCTGGGTCCAAAAAAAAAGTAACATGGGAGTTGGGTGTGGTGGCAAATGATTGTACTCCTAGTACTCTGGGAGGCTGAGGTAGGAGGTCTCAAACTCAATTGAATCCTAGTCTGGGCAATGTGACTTGCCTAGTGAGGGCTTGTTTTGAAAAAAAAAAAAAAAAAAAACTTACAAGGGGCTGGAGACGTGGTTTAGTGCAAAGGTCCTGAGTTCAAACCCCAGTATGACCAAAAAACAAAACCAACCAACCAAAAAACAGTAACACTGGGCCAGGGATTTAGCTCAGCAGTGTAAACACCCGCCTGGCAAGTGCAAGGCCATAAGTTTGATGCCGGGTACCAAAAAAAACAAAAAAAAAACTAACGCTGGATATGGGAGCTTATCATCATACCCCAGGAAAATTGAGACAATTGATGAGTCCTAGTGGGAAGCAAGCAGCTCAGGAATAACATCAGGCCCAGTTAGGAGAAGCTCAGCCTACTCAGGTGATGATTCATTTTAAGTAAACATCTGCTGACCCTTACTGGAATTCAGATTCTCAAAAGTGAGGGTATCTGTGTTTTGGGGGTTTATTTATTTTTATTTATTTATTTTTTTGGTATGGGGATCAAACTCACAACCTCTTGCTTGCCAGACAAGTGCTTATGCCACTAAGCTAAATCCTCAGCCCAAGGATAGTATCTTTTGGGGGGAAAAACGGGGAATTTGAACCCATAGGACCAGCCAGATGCCCAGAAAACATCACAAAGAGAGAGGCAGTTCCTGTCCTGGAGACCCTCAGAGGCTGAGGAGGGAGTCAACACAAATGCTGTCAGGTCTGTGAAAAAGCCCTAGAGCTGCAGACCAATGTTTGTGGAAGTTTGCAGCTTGCTATGGGCCTCTCAGAGGGGTGAGACTAACTCTGGTTGCAGGGATGACCATGGAGGCCTCCTGAAAGAGGTGTCATTGGGCACAGGGTTTGTAAGCAAGAAAGGAGAGGGAGGATGCACAGAGGACCAGCTCTCAGGAGCTGTGTGGACAGAGAAGATCCCTTCTCTCCGGAGCTGCCGGTGCCCCTCTCTGTGCAGGCAGGGCTGTCTACGAGGCCCATTTCCTCTGTGGTCACACAGATTCCATTAGTTCTGCATGCAAGGATCTGGCGCATGCTCTGTTTAACCCAGAGTTGCAGGCAAACCACCAGCAAGTATGGGTGAATTGTGAGAAGTAGGTTTAGAATAAAGGCTGCCTATATTGACAGCAGTTATGATTATCTCTGGGTGCCAGAGTTGAGGGGGTGGGGACTTGTTTATTTATGTACTCCTATATCTTGTTTTATATTGGTTAAAGCATTTATAGTTTTTTTTTTTTTTTTTTTTTTTTTTTTTTTTTTTTGCAGATATTGGACTTAGGACCTCATACTTGCCAGGCAGGTGAGGTTGAAGCATTTATAGTTCACACATGTTGTCTGTATAGGGCAACCCATTCAGGACCCCCTCAACTCTCAGGAGCTATTTCTGTTCCTCATTCCTATTCCCCATTCCATTGTCCCCTTAAAATTTCCTACTCTCTCTCTTTTTTTTTTTTTTTGGTACTGGGAATCAAACTTATAACCTCCGGCTTGTCAGGCTTATGCCACTGAGCTAAATCCCCAGCCCTAAATTTTTCTACTCTTAAAAAGTTCTTTGTATAAAAGAAGAAAAGCCTGTGTGTGTGTGTGTGTGTGTGTGTGTGTGTGTGTGTGTTGTGTTGCTGGGGACTGAAGCCAGAGCATCACACATTTTGGGCAAGTTAGTCTTGAAATAAAGGAATTGTTTGTCATACTGCAGAAACACTCCAGGAACAAGGGGAGGGGCCCTTACAAAGTGAGCATAGTTAAGGGTATTACCATAATACAGGAACATTCTGGGGAGGGGCCCTTGAATTAGCCCAGGGTGCCTTCAGGTACAAATAATTACTCTGCCTCTGTGCTCATCAGAGGTGTGTAGCTGTCAAGGTCACTTGAATTTAGCAGAAGCAGCAGAATAGAAACTTGTTCAGAGACTTCTAGTGGATCATGAAATATCTGTAACTCTGCAAATTTATAAATGTGTTCCTACATTATAATTGTGCCCCAACAGCAGCGTAAGTTCAACCTCGGCTACACAGTAAGTTCAAAGCCAGCCTAAATTACATAGCAAGAAAAAAACTATTTAGTAAGCCCTTGTCGCAAACGTTTTTTTGATATATACACATTTTTTTTTTTTTTATAGTGGGGATCGAGCTCACAACCTTGTGCTTGCCAGTCAGGCTCTTATGCCACTGAGCTAAATCCATTTGAGAGTAAATTGCAGATAGCATATTCTTTGCCCCTAATTCTTTCAGCATTTTTTTTAACTAAGGAGAAGGGAAGTCTCTTATTCTGAGGATAGAGAGGAAAAAACAAGGTGTTTTTTTTTTTCCTATCTTCTCATTCAACAGAAGACATTTTTTGGGCCAGGGGGTTTAGCTCAGTGGCATAAGTGCCTGCTTGGCAAACATGAAGTCTTGAGTTCCATCCCCAGTACCAAAAAAAAAAAAAAAAAACAAACCCCACACAAAAACAAGATTTTATTTTTTTAATACTGGAAATTGAACTCAGGACCTCATGCTTGCCAGGCAGGTGCTGTGCCACTGAGCTATATCCCTGGCCACAGAAACTTCTGTGATTGCAGATGTGTGTGGGTTTTCCCCCACACATCAAATTTTTTTTTTTTCCAGTACTAGGGACTGAACCCAGAGTCTTCACACTGGGCCTTATTTATTTATTTATTTATTTATTTATTTAGAGACAGGTTTCCCTATGTAGTTCAGGCTGACTTTGACCTCACTATATAGCCCAGACTGGCCTTGACCTCAAGACAATCCTCCCGCCTCAGCCTCCCAAGTACTGGAATTGCAGGTCTATTCCAGAGCCCCCCCCCCTTTTTGGTACCAGGGATTGAACTCATGACTGCACGTTTGCCAGGCAGGTGCTTAGGCCACTGAGCTAAATCCCCGGCCCCAGAGCCCATTTTTTATTATCAGACAGGTTGTTGCTAAATCGCTAAGTTGCTCAAGCTGGGTTCAAAAATGAGATCCTCCTGCCTCAGTCTCCCAGAGTGCTGGAACTACCCGCATGCATGATGCCTGGCTAAAAGCGCAAATAATTCTTACAGTATCGCAGTTACATAACTACAACCACAATTTAATATTGATACAGTCTATCATCTAACATGCAAAGTTTAGTAATTGTTTTAATATTGTCTTTTGTAACACCCCTACCTCCATCCAGTCTCCAATTCAGGGCTATGTATTGCACTTCGTTGTTGTGCCTCCTTTTTATCTTCATTTGTGTAGCCCGGGATGGAATTCAAGGCCTTGCACATGCTAAGTAAGCTCTCTAACACTGAGCTACTACCCGCTGGTATTTCCCTCTCCTGTAATCAACAACAGTTCTTCAGTTTTTTTTCTGCACAGATATTACTGGAAGGGTACAGACTTCGTTATTCAAGAGCAGGTCCCTCAGCTTGGTTTTTGCCTAAGTTTCTTCATAACTGATTTTATGCATTCCTGCGTGGATGACCCTATTTTTTTTCCTCAGTGAAGGATGTCACTTTGTGGCGGTGTTATTAATGTCAACACGGACTGCTTCCCTAAGGTGGTGTCTGCAGAGTTTGTCTACTATTGTTACTATTTCTGTTTTTTATTGGGGGAGGTACTAGGAATCGAACTCAGGAGCTCATGCTTGCCAGGTAGGTGCTGCCCCAGAGATAAATCCCCGGCCCTTTCTCTCTCTCTCTCTTTGTTTTTTTTTCCGGTCCTGGGGATCAAACTCAGGAGCTCACGCTTGCCATGCAGGCCCTTGAGTCACTGAGCTAACTCCCTAGCCCCGCCTATCACTTTTTATCAAATGAATTGCAGCTATTTCTGTAGGAGCCTTAATAGCCTTTCAATATCATGGGACAAAGAAAAGGGAGTGGGGGGATACTTTCAGAAAATGGATCCCTGTTCTGTGCAGAAAGAGATCCTACAGAGCGCCGCCCGCAGCAACCTCTGTCAATAAAGTTTTGGAAATAGGAACGGAAATCCTTCCGGAAGGGTGTGGCTTCCTAAGCGCAAGACCTATCGGGAGTCGTAGTTTCCTGGCGTGCTGGCTAAGCACCGCCGAGCTGTGTCCACTAGAAAGAGCGAGAAAACAAGCAAGGGGGTGGAGAGGAGGGCGGTGCGCTCCAGACGCGATGCACTATGGGACTGGGAGTTTGCGGCGCGCGCTTTGCTGCGCCCTGTCGCGCGTGCGCGGGAGAACTGGACTTCTTTACCCGATGAGCCCCGCGCGCCTGCCCAAGGGGAGCCGGCTTGGGCTCGAACAAATCAGATCAAAGGAAAGAAACTGCCGGCTTTCAAAATCCTCCTCCTCCGCCATCATCCGCTGCTCTGCCGAGAGCAGGTGGTGTAGGTGACGCGGCTGGCTAGGGACTCTGGGAGCTCGGACAGACAGGCGGAGTGAGCACCGGGAGTGCTGAACCCGGGGCAGCGACCTGGCCGGACCTGACCTGACCCGAGATCGACGTCCGTCCCGCCCGGCTGACGCGCGCGCTGGGATCGCCCCACGCGGCGGCACCGCCTGTTCACGGTAGGGCCGGGGTCCCAGTCCGCTCCCCGTCACCTGCCGGGGCGGAGCGGCCGGAACAGGTGGCGAAGGTGTGGCGCCACTGGGCCCTGCCGCGCACCCCTTGGCTTCTCCCGCGCGCATTCGATGGCCGAGCGAGGGGCGCGCGCAGGAGAGCACGGTGCTGAGGATCGCCGATCCTTTTACAAGTGGGGAAACTGAGGCTTCGAGAGGAAGTTTGACGCGCCCGCGCCGCCCAGCCCGGAGCTGCCAGCAGTGGTGTCTCAACATGGGCGTCGGTGTCACCTGGAGGCGGTGCGAGTCCTCAGGGAACCCGGGCGGGGCTCCCCGCTCCTGCCCTACGCTGCCTCGGTTCCCGCGTGGCGCCGCCGCCGCCGCCTCCGCCTCCTCCTCTTCCTCCTCTTCCTCCTCCTCCTCCTCCCCCCTTTCCCATCTTGGCCCACGCCTGCTGAGGACCCCGCCGGCACCGCCGCTGTCCCCGGGATAGGCTTGAGTCACTGTCGACGCCTCCCAGATCCGCTGGATCTGCACCGAAGGACGTCTCCCACGCGGCTAGCCAGATGGAGATGTTCTGTATTAACCTTTGTTTCTGCTCTGTCGCCGGCTCTTTGCCGACTTTGAACAAATCACTTCATCTCTGTTTTGGCTTCTTAGTCTTTGAAGTAAATGGGAGTGTGTATATGCGTGTGTGTGTGTGTGTGTGTGTGTGCGCGCGCGCGCGCGCGCTCGTGTCATAGAACTGGGAAATTTTTGTCCCTATTCCATCTGGACCCCCATCACCATTTTTTCTAGCCTCAAATTATCCCATCTCAGAAGTTCAATAGGTGATTTGGTTCCAGATTAATTTTTATTCACTTTAATCCTGCATTCTTTGAGCACCTTTTAAGTGGCAGGCCCTCTGCAGCAGGTAGTGATCCTGTGGAGACACAGGTCAGAGCATGTCTGTCCTTTGCTAGAAACCCTCCAGCAGCTCTCCAGAGGCTCAGAGAGAATGAAGATCTAGGGTTCTTAAAATGACTTTTGTGACTGGAGCCCCTTGTTATTTTTCTTCTCTCTTCTCCTGCTTCCATTCTCTCTGCCTCTCTAGGTTCCCACAGGCCTCTTTGCTCCTCCTTCATTCTCATCTTCCCCTCGAAGCCTGTGGGTATTCTGTTCCCTTTCTAGGCATGCTGTTCCTGCAGGTGTTTGCATGGCCCAATATTTAGATTTTATTTGATTTTTTTCCTAATAACACCTTTTCAAATTATTCTACTTTAAATTGCAACACCACCACCCCAAAAAACACAAGCCCTTCTTATACTCTTTCCAAGTATCACTTTAACATACTTGGGATCAAATATTTAGGGTCATCACACTGAGCTACACCCCACCCCTTTTTTGGTACTGGGGATTGAATTCACAACCTTGCACTTGCCAGGCAGGCACATATACCACTGAGCTAAATCCTCTACTCCCCCAGCCTCCCGCCTTTTTTTCCCCCAGCCCTTTTGTAAGATGAGATTTTACTAAGTTGCCTAAGGTGGGCTAGAACTTCCAATTCTTCTGACTCAGCATCCTGGGATAATAAGTATCACCATTATACCCAGGCATGACAGGCTAAATACTTTGTTTAGAGTATATTCAAGAACATAGGCAGGCCGTGGTGGTGCATGCCTGTCATCATAGCAGTTGGGAGGGTGAGGCAGGAGAATCCCTTCAAGCCCAGCCTGGGCTACATAGTTCAAAGCAGGCCTGAACTACATAGCGAGACCCTTTCTCCAAAACAAAAAGAAGATAGGATTTTTAGGTGGCTAAGATAGCTCAGCTGGAAGAGTGTTAAACTAAAGACAGGATTTTTGTTTCATTTCCGGCTGTTCTCCAGGTACTTGGAACAGTATCCAGTACATTGTAATACTCAGTATAATAAATGTTTTGTTGAGTAAATGCCAGATGCCTTTCCCAGAGGAATAATTCAGGCTTATTGGTAAGGACATGCAGGAATAGACAAACCAGGGCAATAATTGGTAAGAATAGAAGGGTTGAGAAGCTGGCTCTTTGAGCCCAGAGAAAGTCTGAGAGGTGTAGGAAGATGAAAGCTTGTCACAACTCCAAAGACACCTTTCAGAAGCACCCACTCTCTTTCTTCTCTATGTCACTGTTCCTTGATCTTCCCTGATTGTGGTTTTCTCTTTGTGGGAGTGGTTTGTCCGTTCTCCTCCTGGGTAGCAGCAGCAGTATTGTTGGAGCATACACAATGACACCTTGGTTGTTGAACTCACTTTGTTCCAAATTCATGGTGTAAGTTTGAGAACTGAACATGTATTTCCCTTAAGTAATGGAAAACCAAATAATTTCTTCTGAGATCCAAAAATTACACTTATAAATTGTTTTCCCCAGGACTTTAACATGTTTCACAATGATTTCTTTAATTTTATTGTGGTTCTCATGGCTTTCCTCTTAGGTTTTTTCTTTTTTTTTCCCTATGGTATTAGGGTTTAGATCCAGAGCCTTGTGCATGCTAGGCAAGCCCTGTGCCACTGAACTATGCCTCCAGCCCTTCCTCTAAGCTTTACTGCTGATAGCACCAATTTTTTTGGAGCCCTGGTTTCAGTATTTTATGCAAATAAAGTGCAAAAAGAAAAACACAGTGGCATATGTTTTAGTGCACTAACACCAGTAGTATATGTTGTTTGGGTGTGAGTGGCATGTGTAGTCTGAAGCATCACCCTTTATCTTTGGCAAAATGTGACACGTGACTCACTCTCACCCTGTACAGATTTTTTCAAGTTGGATTTTCAGTTCACTATTGAGCAAAGCAGAACACTGAGCAGATTTTTTTTAGGTTTTACTGTTCCACCTGTAGAAAGCTCATGTTGGCCCAGGTGGTGCACACCTGTAATCCCAGTATCAGGGAGGCTGAGACAGGAGGATCGCTGTGAGTTTGAGGGCAGCCTGCCTCAAAGAAAAAAAACGGATTTAGAGCTGTTGAACAGACACCCAAGGTAGTACAGTGTTGTCAACAGCTTCCTGGCATTGAATACCCTAAAGTGATGTGTCCTTCTTGTATGCTAGTGAATCGGTTGCTGGTGGGCAGCCCTTAGGTGGCTTCAGCATGGGGACTGGTCACCAAAAAGACTCAGGCAGCATTAGGGGGTTAGAACTTTCAGCCCTTGCACTCCAAACTCTGCAAAGAGGCTGAAGGTTAAGTTATCGCCAGTAGCCATTGATTTAACCAACCATGTCTACTTAAGGAAACCTCCCTAAAACCCCAAAAGACAAGAGACTGAAGAGTGCCAGACAGCAGAGCAAGTAGGTTCTTGGAGGTTGCAGGTAGAGCCAGTGGGTAGAAGCTCTCAGCCTTTCCTCTTGTCCTTTATCCAATGTATCTTTTTATCCAGCTGTTCATTTGTATCCTTTAAAATACCTTTTCTGTAACAGCAAGTGTGTTTCACTGAATTCCCTGAGCTAAGCAGCAAACTGAATCCAAGGAGGATGTAGTTTGTAACTATTCAGTCAGATGTACAGATAAACCAACTTGAGGCTTACATTAGCTTTGGAAGTGGGGCTCAATTTTGTGGGACTCTACCTTCAACCTGTGGGTTCTGACGCTGTCCAGCTAGATACTGTCAGAGTCGGTGTTGAATTAGAAGACACCAGTGGTGTTCATTGTGAAATGAATTGCTTGCTTGCTACTCAAGGAGGAACTCGAATACATCTGCCGTCAGATGTGTATTACAAGGGTATAGTGAAAAAACTGACTTTGTTTTTCCATCCTCTGCCCTATTGTGATGGTAGCTGTTGTGATGTAGAGATTCTGGTCTCCTAGGAACCCCCGAAGGGCTACCATGGCCTGCCGTCTCTTGGGTTAATGCCAGATGTGCGGTGGGCGAAGCCCTGGGCCCCAGCCCCAGAGTCATGCCAACGGGGGCAGCAGGGCGGCCCCTGGGATGGATGACCTGGACCCTTTAGCCATCTCTGTCCTGTTTGAGGAATGGGGCCCTCAAACAAAGAGCTGCCCAGGTGATCAGGCAGGTGTGTGCTTGGGGCAGACTCATTGGAGCCGTTGGCCTGGGACTTGGCCTCCTACACACTAGGGCTCCCAGGAAGTGGGCCTTTGGTGGGGTTTGCCTAGGTGTCCTCCCAGGGCAGTTTGACAGGAGGTTTTCCAGTGAGCCGAAACTTATCAGGGGCTAAAGATGACTTCATTGCTTTCTTGGTGAGGGCAGCGAAGGTAGCTGATGTCTTATCCTGACCTTCCCCAGCCAGGGGCCCAGGAGATGCCTTTCTTAATCTGATTTTGGTCTCAGTTTGCAGATCTCCAGGGGAGCCCACAGTTGTGGCCAGCATGGCCTCTGAAGACATTGCCAAGCTAGCAGAGAGCCTGGCCAAAACCCAGGTGGCCGAGAGACAGCTGAGTTTCAAGGGCAAGAGCCTTAAGCTGAACACTGCAGATGATGGTGAGTTCCTGGACTGGGTGTGCAAGGGAGGAGAGGGAGAATAACGTAGCCAGCTGATGCTACAGGTTCTGTGCAACTTTGTCTCTAGTTATTTGTCCTGGCAGCTCTGGGAGTGCAGATGTGTTTGGAACTATTCTAACAATGAGGCTTAAAGGCCATTTGTGCAAGGCTAGCTCTGTAGCTCAGCAGTAGAGCATTTCCTGGCATTGGCAGTGGGCACCCTTTCCTCACTGCTCCTTTATCTCTCAGGAGGGATGGGAGGTCACAAGAGCACACAGTGGCAGCCCTGGGATACAGCTCTTTCCACCCCTGCCTTCACCCTGTAATCCCAGGGGAGACCTGGACTATGCTGCCTTCCCCAGAGCTGAGGCCCTGGGTGAGTTGCATTAAAACAATCTGGGTCTTCATGGAACCTTTTAGGTTCTATCCCTGCAACCAGATGCCTGGAAGAGGAGGGGGAAGGCCCCTGGGCATGAACCAGGATGCAGGCACCATCTTTCCAGCCCTGGCCAGGGCTTGGCTAGCACAGGCCAGCCCCGAGTCCTCTGGTGGCTGGAAGTGAAGATACCTGTGGCAGTCCTGGTAAGGCCTCTTGGGGTTCAAGCCCAACCAGAGAAACTGGTCTGGACTTGTCTGGTTGTCACAATGTGCAGGTGGCCTTAAACATCCCACCCCCACTCCTTGCCAGAGACTGCTTGGGTCCTTGCAGTGTTGGGGTGTGGTTGCTCACATTCCTAACAGTTCCATAGGATCTTGAAACTGAGTGTCCAGGTGTTAGACCTGGTGCCCTTTTGGAGTGAGGCTTGCAGAGGGCAGGTAGGTTACCCCAGCCTTTACCCTGGGGACGAGCACAGAGGAGGTATAATCCATGGGGGCCTGGAACTGCAGCTGCAGAGTGGTCACCTGGGCAAGCGTGGGGTGGGTTTTAAGATGCTTCTCTGTGGGGATCCCACAGGGAGGAGCGCATGGGCTCAGTTTTGGAAACCAGTGTGAAGCCTAGCCCTGCCATTGCCCCGGAATTCCTGGCCAGTCCTTCCTTGAAACCATAGCCTCTTCTAGAAAGTTAGAGGCTCAGCCCTGTCTCGCCTTCCTTGTAACCAGATGGGAAATAAATGCCAGTCACTGTCCGTGGCTGGATGACCTGAGCAGACGTTCACTTACTGAGCCCTAGGGCGGATATGATAGTAATGGGCTTCTGAGGGGAGGTGGAAAAGCACACATGTTGGCATTACAGGCTTGTCCTTGGGGACACAGGTGTGCACAGGTGGAGAGAGTCCCTTTGCTTGAGGAGCTTGGGCCTAATGAGCAGGTGCTGTTACGATCAGGTGATCATTTAAACAGGCTTCAGATTGTCTGGTCTGTGCATGCTGTCCTGTGGAGACTGAGATGGCTGGGAGGCTGGGCAAGGCTTCCTGAGGAAGCAGTGTCGGGGCAGGGCCAGGAGCAGACAGGCAAGCATGTATGGGAGGCTTGCTGCTTGGACTGTGTCTTAGGGAGCCCCTTACAGGTGGCAGACTCCTTTCTCAAGCTCCTTTGATCCTCATAGCCAGAAGGTCAAGTTCAGCTGGGTGTAATGACACATACCTGTAATCCCAGCATTCTGGGAGTCTGAGAAGGGAAAACTGCAGGTTTGGGGAAAACAAACAACTGCACTAGAAACAAAATGCACCAAAAAAAAAAAAAAAAAAAGATTTGGCCCTGAAGCGAGGCCAGCAGATCGCTGTAGCTGCTGGTTTCAAACAGGAGCCAAAGAGAATTCTTTCTGTGGTCTGTTGGCCATTTCAGAACTTTGGAAATGGAATGGTCAATTCATCAGAAAGAAATAGCAGGTGAGTATGGTGAACTTTGGGGGGCCTGCAGGGGAGAGACCCTGGCGCCTTGGGACCTGCACCGTGCAGTTGACTTGGGGTGCCAGGAGAATAAGGAGCTCCTCTCCTCTCTGGGGGGCAGCTGTGAGTGTGGCAGACTTTCAGCGGCCTGAAGGAGAGAGACCCTGGTGCATCAGGACCTGCACCATGTGGTTGACTCGGGGTGCCAAGAGAACAAGGAAATCCCCCCCTCTCTGGGGGCAGCTGAGAGTGTGGCAGACTTTCGGC
>PVJX010029636.1:0-22770 GCA_004027295.1 Dolichotis patagonum | reverse complement strand
AAGGAAGGAAGGGAGGAAGGAAGAAAGAAAGAAAGAAAGAAAGAAAGAAAGAAAGAAAGAAAGAAAGAAAGAAAGACGAAGGAAGGAAAGGACTCAGTATATAAAAATTAAACTATGTGGAGGTATGCAGAAAATTATTAAAATCTCCATTTGGGAGAAAACTGAGGAACTTGGCTGCCGTGTACCCCAGTCTGCACATTTGATTTCGCTTCCTGCCTGAAATTTCCCTTGCACGGTCTCTTGACGTCATTACCGCCCCCCCCACCCCCGCCCCGGGGCTTGCTGGAGGCAAAATGCTACAGTAGCTGAAGCTGTCTCTGCAGACACTCCATTCCCTTCGGGACTCCTTTCTGCCTTTTATTTTCTTCTGTTGTCCCTGAAAAAAAAAAAAACTGTACTTCAGTTATGATGGCTTTTATTACCCCTGAAGAAAGTCCGTGTGAGCTCTGTCTACTCCGGGAAAGGCAGAACAAGTGGGCTTTACTCCTCACGTGCCTGTGACTGGGATTTCCTTTACCCCCGTGGCTGCGTGTACCTGACACCTGCACAAGAAAACCGTCGCCAGCTGAACACCCAGGATATTCACTTTTGTTACTGGCTAAATCTACTGACCCTAACCCTCCCACCCAATCCTTCCGCATAAGACAGACAATTCAATAAATTTTTCATTTAAAAAAACGAGAAAAGAAAAGAAGAAAAGAAAAGCTCTGCAACCAACAAGGACCCAGTAGTGAGGCTGGGTGCACCTCATCTGGAGGTAGACAGAAAATCTAAATAACGTGGCATGCAGAGTAGACCTTGCAAATTTCCAGTCAGGCTCGTTTTAGCTGCCATTTCTGGCTGTGTTCCTATAACGCCTGGACTAAAAACTGTACTTTATCTCTGAACACAGAGCACAAAATTTAAGTTCCCTGCTGCACTGCTTGGCCTCCTCAGATACAGGCCAAAGGGGCACTGGCTGGTAGGACAATAACTGTGTGGCCTCCAGTTCAGTTTTCTTTGTTTATTGTTTTATTAGTGGAATTAGTTACCTCTCTATACATAGGCAGAGGATGACAGACATTTTCTTCTCTGCCCACTATTGCCTTGAACGCATATTTTCTACTCTCATGGTCTTCGCAGTCTGTATTAATATCTCCCTTTTAAATAAGCTTTCCTCAAATACCCACTTGTAAAAGTTTGTTTTTCAAAGGGCTCCAAACTGCTTTTGGCAAATACCAGCCCAGGAAATCATCCAAAATCGAGAGTTCTGACAAAAGAGGTCAGCATCCATTTGCTTTTCATGTGCATTTCATTGTTGGAGAGAGTTTGATTTGGCAGTTACCCTGGTATTTTAAAACAACTTCATTTAACAAGGGAGAACGAGGTCTCCTTCAAGCGGGGCTGCGCCAGTGAGCTTGCGCCAGACCCATTGTGAGTCCTGAGAAGTGGGACTTGGGAAGAAAATTCAGGCACAGTTGCCACAGCAGAGGGGACGCTGTGGAGCTTTCTGGGAGGTGGCCAGGGTGGACCGTGTAATCTGTGATTTCAGGACGGCGCCTTGGGCAGGCCGTTTCTTCCATCGCTCAAGTGTCCACTGCGAAGAGAGCCCTCTGGATCAAATTCCTAGGATCAGATTCCTAGAGAATCAGGGTCATCAGAAGCCTAAAGATAAGGAACACTCGGCCTCACTCAGCCTCCACTTAGGTTTCAAAAGGAGTACACACTTGGGTCAAGAGGGCGGGCCTGAGAAGACAGCCTGGGAGAGTGGATGAGTAACTCGTGAGCAACTTGAGTGTCCCAGACACCAGAAGAGAAAAAGTAGGAGAGTTGAAGAAAGGAACTGGGAAGGGGCACATAAATGTAAATTCACTTCACCCTACACAGCCCGCTTCGTGAGCCCAAGATTCTCGTCTGTGCCGCGTTTATACCTTAAGCAAGGGCTGCACCTTGAAATCAGAACACTAAGTGAAATAGATCAGACACATGGCCTCACTACTGCATGGTTTCTCTTACATGAGAAACCCAAAATATAAAGAGCAAAATAAAAGTCGGGAAACAGGAAGCAGAAGATAGATCTTTAGCAAAACAGAAGGAAAGCAAGTGATGGAGAGGAGGAGAAGGGGATGAAAAAGAATCAAGATATGTCAAGCACACACACCAACTTCCCACCATGCATGTACCCATCACCCATTGCAAATACGGAATAATAAAAACTAAAATAAAAAAAGAAAACCAAAGGAGTAAAACCTTCCTTTTGATGTTTCAGTAGGTGAACAAAAACAGACTGCTCTATATAAGTATATTTCTAAAATTTAAATATTCTAACACTAAGGAGGAAAAACTGAAAGAATAACTAGTCCTTTTCATGCTTTCTCTTTTATTATATAAAATAAAATGTAGGCTATCCTAAAATGTTAAAGTTGATAGCTATGAGGACAAAGTAACTGTTTTCCAGCTAATAATATGGCAGGGACATTACGCTGGTACTGATCCAAGCAGTTGCACTGTAGTCCAGCAAGCTGAATAATCACATTGGCATCAGTGCAAACGTCATCCATTGTGATGCAGAGGGGTCACAGATGGCTTGGAGCTCATCGTGATGGGAGGTCTTTGGTGCCATGGATTGCATCGTATATACTTGATCCTAAACTGTGGTTGCGTGAATGCTGTGGATGTGAGGCCAGCAGGTGTCTATTTCTTCTGTTTGTGCATGCAGCTAAATAGAAATGTATGCTCTTGTTGAGGTGGTTGTTATTTTTAATTTTATTTAAAGAGAAAACAAAACAAAACAGAAAAAAGGGTAGCAACAATACAAAATTCCAAGGAGAAAAAGAAAAGAACAAAAAGCACTAAGGAATCATTACTTAATAACTTACATACTGCCATCTTGGAAATAGTTGTTCAAGTTACAAAGTTAAAACATATAAAGTACACATTCAAACAATGAGACTGTTAATAGTTCTGCTCCATGATCTAACAAAAACAGTAATATGGTCATTCATCTTACACACTTAAACATACATGCAATTTTATCCTTGAGAGCACTTTCTTTTCCTCTCTTCTTTATAGTAGCAATTACACATTTTGGGTTTTATTACTTCTATATGACTTTTTACACTAGAGACACAATGAGATATTTATAAATATGATTCTTATTTATTTTGAATGAGGATAGTCTCACGTTGTCTCCATTTTCCTCTGAAGGCCCCAGGATCATCCTTCTTCATAGCTAAGTAATACTCCATTGTATAAAAATACCACATCTTTTTCATCTGCTCTGCGGTTTCATCCACTCTGGGCATCTAGGTTGTTTCCAAGATTTAGCTATTACAAATTGTGCTGCTGTGAACATGGGTGCACATATACCACTGTGATATGACCTTTTCAGTTTTTCTGGGAAAATACCCAGGAGGGGAATAGCTGGGTTGAATGGAGCTTCCAGTCCTAGTCTTCTGAGAATTCTCCATACTGATTTCCATAGTGGTTGCTCCAGTCTACACCCCCACCAACAGTGGAGCAGTGTTCCTTTTTCCCCACAGCCTCGCCAACATTTGTTATCAGTTGATTTCTTGATGGCAGCTATTCTTTCAGGAGTGAGATGAAATCTCAATGTTGTTTTAATTTGCATTTCTCGAATGACCAGTGATGGTGAACATTTCTTCATGTATTTATTGGCCATTTGTATATCTTTATCTGAGAACTGTGTGTTCATCTCAGATGCCCATCTTTGGAAAGGGTCTTTGAATTTGGGGGGCTTGATGTCTTTAATTCTTTATATGTTCTTGATATAAGTCCTTTGCTGGCTAAAATTCTTTCCCATTCTGTGGGTTTTCATTTCACTCTGCTGGTGATTTCTTTTGAAGTGCAGAAACTTTTCAATAATATGAGATCCCAGTTATTGATTCTCTGAAGCATTTCCCATGCAGTTTGCATTTTGTTCATGAATTGAGATGGTTATTTTGAAAAGACTTTCCTACACTATCACTTAGAGATGCAAATTGTGGTCCAGAGCTTGCTATCTGGGGGCTGCATGGTTTTCCTCTGTGAAAGACTTGGCAGATGCATCCGTAGTGAGTGGTCGCAGCCACCCACTGCATAGCCAGGGAATATTTGCCATTTTGTAGTTTTATAAAATCAATTTTGATTAGTCCAGTGCTGAAATTAATGATTCAGGTGACACAATTTTCGTTTCCTCTCTTCCTTTGTAAGCACCAGATGTTCTTATTTTCTTGTATCCATTTCCTAATTTTTAAATTCATTTCTGTTTGTTTCACATTCCACAGTACCTGTCACCTTAAGTTTCAAATAGCCAACTCCACCTACTAAGGTCCTCATGTTTTTCTTTTTTAGCGATAGCATTTTTATGACATTCTTCCCTTGATATTCAGGAATGAAAATAACAACACACCCTCCCAGATGTGGAGGAAATAAACCGTCTGTTCTTCAACTGGCTGACACTGAGATGACCTTCTTTTGTTTTCTGTCACCACGCACTCCACCTGCTTCACTCTCTGTTCCCCCTCTGTTCCCAGCAGAGCTGCAGTTCAGAGAGCCTCCCCAGATCCTCACTAACTGTCTCCAAGTAGGCAGCAAGATGCAGAGGAGAGATGTTCAGGAGATGGGGCACATGCATGCACCCGTGTCTGCATTGGTTTATTCCATTTTTATCAACATCAGGACAGTGAAGAGATGGCACAGTCGCCACTGAACTAGTTCGTAGCTAGAATTCACCACTTGAAGTCCGATGCATTAAACCTTCTGACTTTTTTGGTGTTGCTACAGTTACCAACTCAGTTGAGACCGAAAGCATGTGGATTTCACTGTGAGCCAGGGAAGGTTTCCACCAGCCAGGGGAAAAGGGTCAAGCGAGGCTCAGAGAGCTCCCTAGCCATCGTTATATCCCACAGGCGTGTGCTCACTTCGGCAGCACATATACTAAAATATATCCCACAGGCTGGTGCTGTTGTTCCCTCGTCCACCTTTTTACCTCTGCAATAGTTGCCTCTTTGTTTCACCTGTTGTAACTTTTCCAGTCAGTGACAGAGGTGTGAGAACTTTGCAAGAAGAGGAGGATCAAAAGGCACAATTCTTAAGCAAAATTTAAATCAGCTTACAGGAAGAAATGAAGTAGATGATTCGACCTTTGTTATTACTGATACACTGTATCAACTTGTGAAATTTAGAAGTTTAACTGAGAGACTCAGCAAGGGGTCATAGAGGTGGTTGAGTGCTACACCTGCTCTGGAGGGGGTGGTGGCCTGTGTACAATATAAGGGAGGAGAAGAGGCTTGTTCGGCCCCTTTTGCTCTGTCTGCTGCCTTGAAGTGTTGCCCCGGTGTCATGCTACCCCGCCTTGGAGCCAGCTGATTATTGACTGAAACCTCCACAAGCTGTAAGCCAAATAAACCTTCCCTTCCTTTATTTTGGGTATTGGGTGTTTATCCCAGCAATAAGAAAAAAGTAACCAAGACAACCTTGAATCTCTTTCTTTTCTTCTTCTCTTTTTCTTCTTTTCAGTGACTGGCAGGATTACAGTTTCACTCTTTCCCTTGTACCAGGTAGAGAAATGGAGCAGGGCATACTGATGAAAAACACCAGTCCTGCTCATGCTGAGCCTTTGATGGCTCGCACCGGGGTTCTTCTTCAGCAGGGTGATGCTCCCTGTCAACCGGATGGGCTAGGATTGGTGTAGGACATTAGAAAGAGACAGTGCAATAGTGCCTGCAGTCACCTTACAATTTCCTGTGTTCTGTGTTTTCCTACAAACAGTCATCAAAGTGTACAGAAGTACTTGCAAATAAGCATAGTCATATGCTTTGGGCCAAGAAGTGGTCTTTTCCTATCAAAGGAGATTATTCTTTTCAAATAAGCACCAAACTTTGGCAGATTTCCCAGGACAGGTTAAGACACTGAGAAGGCTGTTAAGGGTCCCACCAGTCTGCCCAAAGATAGGAATAATGACTTTCTGTAGTAACCGTCCTAGTCAATCCAACTTACTCCTGTGCAGCCCCATCTCTAGCTATGTTTCAAACCACAAATGCCATTCTTTTTATATTCATGCATTGACCAGTGCCTGAAAACCCACTGGATGCCAGGAGTATAAAGACTAAGAAAATATGATCCTTGTATTTGTGGTGTGTTCGGTTTTGGAGCATTAGCAGTGAATCGAGCATTTTTAGATGCTCGCATCCTTTGGAAATTGTGTAAATGTTTCATATATACCTGTGATCTTGTGATCTTAATAAGTAAGGTGTGTATACATTTGTGCATGTCAGTGCATATGTTCCAACTAACAGCTGGATACTGCAGCATACGGTTGTACAGGTTGCACACTATTGAACCCTGGGGTGTGCTCTGGCTCTGCAGAGCCAGCCACACCACTCCAGGCTCCCAGAGCTCCTACTGGGGCCGCAGAGCACAGTGAACAGTGACGCACACCTCGAGCAGGCTGCACCCTTCAGATCCCAGAGGGTATTCCTGCATTCTCACCGAAGCATGTGACTTGGCCGTGTGTGAGAAACCCAATATGCGGATGGATGCCCCTTCTGATGCTTCAGCAGTGTACCAATCATTGAGTACATTTAAAACAATCACCATCTTAATCTGGCTTCAAAAAAGAGGGAATGAGAATTCAATAACTAAGGTTTTACTCATTACATTTTGGAATCATTATGTTTTCCTTTGGTAAAAAAAATGGAAATATTTAAAAACACTGTCAGGCACATGCTTCAAAACCTCGCTTGTACTGGCGTCCAGCTACCAAAACCTTCTCTGAGTCTTACGAGTAATAAGGCATGGATATGCATCCTTCTCCCCTGTCTCATTCTCGAGCCCCAGACGCAGCTAAGGAGGTGAAAGCCCTGCCAGAGGGGGAGAGATGCTTACCCTGACCTGCTGGGGGAGGTGAGGTGCCCAGGAAGGCCACTGCTTTGCAGCCCGGGCGCTGCCCGGCTGCACGCTGGTGAGCCCCTCCTCGCCATAGCGCAGCCCTGCGTGTACCTCGGTGCATCCGTCCTGCTCCCGTGCAGTAGGTTTATATCAGTCCGCTGTCTCTCTTAAGCATAAGTGCTTGCGATCCAAAAGTGAGCCTTGTTTCTGACTGCTTGGTATGAAAAAGCTGCTCAATAGGTGATCATCTAAATTGTCATTCCATGGGATGCAGAACATAGTCTAGGAGCCATTGAGATTTATAAGGCTGAGATTCTACTCCTTGGTTCACCTCACGTTGTTTACTTAGGTTGTCAGGTGGGTTTTGCTCCATTTCTCATTTCTCCATTTCTGTGTCTCAAGCTGTAGCTCCCGCTTCCCGTGGCTGTGCCGCTGGTCCCCTTCCTCAGAGTCCGCCAAGATCTCTGCTTCTCTCTTTTCGGTTGTTGCTTTAAGTCAGCTCCAGCCATTGTATTTCTGGCGACATTCATCCTTGCGGTGTTCTCTCCGTCACTGCAGGTCTGCGTCCAAGCTCTCAGAGCGACGATTGACAGCTGTGTATGCGGCGTTTTCCTGCAGCCTTCCGATCGCAGTTCACTGTTGAAGAACGGTTAATGTTAGCTTTTCTCTTGACTTTACACGTACTATATTTTCAGGACTACTTTGTTCATCAAAATATAATATATCTGTGCAGTTGCTAAAGTTAACAAGGCGTAGGTTACTCAAAGGTCATTAATATGCAGAACACGCTCAGCTATCATTTCCTAGAATTGATATAAATTTGGGCCTTTTATGGAATGGTCTTGAAATAATCATTGTTTGCTAGGAAAATTATGCAAGAGAAAAGCTCAGTTTCAGGTGACTTCTCTTTCCCTTTTTAATGTCATTAGCACCACCTGGCACTCTCAGCTCTGCACCCTGCTCACCCTAGGACCTTGAGAGCTAGGTAAGGCGCAAAGCCCGGGCCAGGTGTGAAACGGAAGTTTGTATTGGAAACTCAGGTGGTGGGATGCAGAGCTAAGCTGGAAGAGAGGGTCTGAGAGATGCTACCAACAGTAATTTTGCAGTATTCGGGATACTAAAGACCCTTGGAGACTTAGTTATACATAATTTCCCTACTTCTTTTGGCAATTCTGTCCCTGTATCACATTCATGTATTTAGTTCATTTATTTAGTTCTATTTAGTTTTATTCATTTATTTAGTTCTGAGTTGATGGCAAGCCTCATAAATATATGGAACTTTGCTCTGTAGAATTTGTAAGCATATAAAATGGGCTGCATCTGTTAAATCTCATATATATATCATATATATGTATATATATACATATATCTTAATGGCATTGTTTTTTATAAAAATAAGTTAAAGATGTGTAACCTGGAGCAGGCAGTTATATCTGAGCTTTAGTGACCCTAAAGTTAATTAAATGGCCTTTGTCTTCAGATGAAAAAAATTCCTCAGATAAAAGAGCTGTAAATCAGAGTTATTTAAAAAGCTTAACACTGTCAAAGATCAATTAAGATGAATTCCTGAACTATATCTTGATCACAAAAAGCTTAGCTGTCCCTATCTACGAGGGTGATTGGAGAATAACGTGTTTTTCTGGTTCTGTGCTGTGTAGCCTCACTGTTTTGACTGGAATAAGCTTCACTATTCATAGACCAGGGACCCAAAGTCGGATAGGGCCGTGCTTAGACACCGGTGTGGATCAGGAGTGAACCTGCAGCCGGCCTCGTGAAGGAATCTTAAAAGCCACAGCCAAAGAGGTGAATGAGATTGAATCAAGCAACAGGAGACAGACAATGACTTTAATAGATTTTTGTTCTCACCATGACTTAGCATCATCAGACACCTCAGTAAACAATTGATCATAAAATGCATAAGGGAAAATAGTCCACAATCAAAACTGACATGTCTTGTTAATCTTTCTGTGCCTTCTCAGAACTTGGTCAGTGCTCAATGTATGCATGTGTCACCTCATTAATGTCATCTGTCAATGAGTTTCGAGCTATGTGCCATGCTCAGAGGTGACCTCGGTGTTCAGTTTTGCATTATGTGGAAAACCTGCTGCTGCTGCATCTGTGACGACCCCAGAGCTGTCTCGCAGATGACGTATGGCTTTATTTTTAGATCCAGTGCTATCGAAATGTTTAACTGGCAGCTGTTGAATTTTTGAGGTAAAAATTATAAAGTGAAATGGAGTCTTAAAATATTGTTTTGTAGCTCATTAGAAATACTCTCAAAAGTAATTTAGTTGAAAATGACTTTATGATCAACTTTCTACATATATAAAATCTGCTTCTAAAATTTTTACTTTAAAAACTTTCACTTCTGATGATAAAACTTGTAACTGAGAGGTTTATACTCATTTAGTTGCGAGCATATGTGCTGAATCCTAAGCTCATTTTTGTAGAAGCTGCATTTGAAAACAGACCTAAAACTTCTTGATTTTATTCCTATTTGTACATTGTAATATCAAGGAGAGAGTTATTTTCCATGTTTTGAAAGTGCAGTAAAAGCATAATTTTTTAAAAGAGTGATTTAAAATAGATTTATTTTCTTTGTTTATCTTGGAATTTATATTCGATAGGAAACAATGAGAAAGCAATAGAAGTTCTTAATAATTCCCAAAATCCCTTTAGAATGTTTCAGAAACATAGGTGCATGCTTTCCATGTTTGTTTTTTGAAAAAATAATTATTCTAGGATAAAAAAAAGAAAATTTTAGTGAAATTTCAATTTTTGTCAAAATTACCTCTAGTGTATGGGTTTTCCCCCATAATTTGATCATTATCATAGTGCCAGCGTACCATGATAATTGCATGGTATTTAGCATGTTAAACTATAGGGGAATTATGAGTTAGGCTGAGAAGTGACAGTCTTTCAAGCATTATTCATCAAGTGATTTGATTTTTTATTATTTTCTTTATATGTGATGACAGAATGTGTAATTTTCTTTTGTATCTTATATCAAGTACATTTATAATAGCAATATAAGGTAATATTCAGATTGATTGCTACCTAATTTTTAATGCTCTATAGTAAAATTAGGATTTTTAAAAGAAAAAAAAAAGTCCTCCTCATAAATACAAATTTATTTCCTCTTGATATCACCAATGCTGTTGAAATAAATTTGAATGTGTTCATTGACTTAACCTACTGAAAACTCTCTGGTTGAGGAACAGATCATTAATGATACAAGATATGTCTTTTGACCACTTGAAATCTGAGAAAGATGAAATTTTTAAGTAGATAATAAGTATCTGCAGATACTAATAGCAATTAAATAGAATTCATAGAAAAAGGCTGAAGATACTGTGTGCCAACTTCCACTTTCCCCCAAGGTTTTAAGACTCCAAGTCTCCTTGCCCATCTATTATCTCATTCAGTAGGTTATGGATTACCCACTAGGGCTGGCCCTATAATACTGGACTATACTGAGAACAGGTCTAGAGTTCGCTGTGCGTGACCTGGGAACAAAGTCTTGCTAATGCTCATGTTGATGCAGAAGCAAGAGACATTCTAAGTGTTGTTATGGTTTAAATCTGAAAGGTGCCCCCCCAAAAAAGATTCATGTGTTCTTCAGAGGTGGGTCTTTCAGGAATGACCGGATCATGACTGGATCGTGAGGGCTGTAACTTCATCAGTGGGTGCATCCATTGAAGGGTGTATAATTGATGGCATCATTGGGAGGTGATGAAGAACTACAAGGTGAGAATGAAGTGAGTGGGTCATGAGACTATGGCCATGGGGCCATGACCCTGTCCCCAGCCTCTCTCCATCTGGCTCTTCCTCACCCTCTCTGCTTCCTGGCTGCCCTGAGGTGAGCATCTTTCTTTCTCTGCTCCTTTCTGCCATAATGTTCTGACTCACTTCAATCAGCCATGCACTGAGACCTGTGAGACCAGGAGCCATGAGAAACGTTCCCTCCTTCAAGTTGCTTTCCTCAGGTATTTGTCTAAAGAATAAAAAGCCAACACAAGTGTGATGTGACAGAATAGCGCGGTAGTTCTGTGTACACGTGGAATCTCAGTCCTGTCATGTAATGCACAATTACAAGCAAAATTGATTAAGAACATACAATGAATATAAATCCATTTTAATTTCATTCTGAGGACTTATGTCTTTTCCTTTGTGTCATGTGAGTTGATTTTGACAATTACCTTTCTACTGGCATTCTACCATGAGGAAAGATTCCTGGTGCAGAGGACATACTACAAGCCTTGGGAGATTAGCATGCAAGTTCTACTCTTTCCACGGTGAAAAAATGAGTGAAGTAAGATCAAATAATCATGCAAGACCATGTTTATTATGTTTGTAAATCTCATCTGACACCTCCAGGTAAACTGGATTAGAAAACACAATTGCAATTTAAAGTATTTCCTGCAAATAAACCTTGAATGACTTGTCCAAGAACTTTAAGAATCACATTTAGCAAGAAATTGAAAATTGAACATAATTTGTAGCCCAAGTGTCAAAATCATGTTTTATGTGCCTCGTTAATTTATTCATTCATTAATTCCAGCATTCCTTACTCAGAGCCTGGAAAGTATGCCCCATACTTATTAGTATATATATGTAATATTTTCCCCAGTTCCATAAAAGTTGTAAATTTAAGTTAAAAAAACACCAAATGCAATTGGCAATTTTATCAAAGTATATCTTTTACATTTTTCCATAATGAAGTAATAATTTATTGTAGCAATCATTATATAATATAATAAAATGTCACATATATGTATTCAAATGTATATCAAATCATCATGTTTTACACCTTCAGTATGTGATCTTTGCCAGCTAAATATGTTAAAATAAAAATATAAAATATTTATAGTTTGTAAAATATAACCATGCATTTGGTAAAAACACTCAAGACAATGAAGAAACTGCAAGTGAAATCTCTTCAGATCCACCCTTAACAAGTAGCACTGCTTCTAGAGATAAAAGTATCTTGTGTTTAAACTTTCTGAAAAAATCAATCATATATCAAATCTACATATGTGTCTTACTATTTCCAAAATAGGATTGTGCCATGTACATTATTCTGAACTTTGTATTTTGAACTGAATAATGTATGTCAGAACATATTGGGCATATTCATACTTAACTCTTTCTGACGAACATACGGTATTCTTTGTGACTTCACCATAGTTTAACTTAGCCTTTGGGGACAACTAGGCTGTTTCTTGCTACTGCAAATACTTTTGCAATGAACCTCCTTATATATTACCATGACATAGTTTTGCATTGTTTGGATCAGATACCCTATCTTTATCTTGTGCTCTGAATAACTATTATTACAAAGACAACAATATACAATGTATTAATTATTGTAACGGTCCTACTAACCTGTTTTGAAACTCTGTTTCAATGTTATTGTCATACTTTTTCTCTTCTTTTTATTTAAAGAAAAAATACAGAAAAAAGGGTAGAAATAATACAGAATTTCAAAAAAAGGAAAATAACGCTAAGAAATCACTAGTTGATAAATTACATATCATCTTAGAAATAGTTATTCAAGTTACCAAATCAGAGCATAGAAATATACTTTTTCTCTTTAAAATAAAATAAAAAATAAGTATGGGTATTTTCTACTTTCTTTTTCTGTTCTAATATTCTTAATCTCATACTATACATATATAATGTAAGAGGTCATACCCATGAGAAATGAGCCACTGTATGGACAGGATCAATTTCTGAGGGCAAAATTTCTGAACAAAATTGGGTGTAAATTTAAGATTTAGTGAAGACTCAATTAAATTCCCTTTCTAGAAGTCCGCGTCAGTTTGCACCTACACTACCAGCATTAGGGATTTCTTGCTTTGTGGTATGTGTTTGAGCCTTGGCTATTGTGGAGCCTTTTAATCTATTTGAGTAATGATGCTGCTATAAATTTACCTTTTATATTTCTTTTGCAAAATCAATACATAAGTAAACTCCAGCAGATTCATTCTTAAAAACGTTGGTTTTAGAGACGTCTCCCCCCATGGGCATGTGCAACCTGCAGCCTGCCCATCAGCCATGCACGTACTGTAGTAAAACCCATAAAAAAGGCAATCCTGTTACTTATTCCTGGTGACTATGTCATTTTATGTGTGGCCTGAGACACCGCCTCTGCAGTCAGCGTGGGCCCGGCGGGCCAGGCAGGCTGCAGGCGGGAGGCGCTCGCTGGCTCCAGGTGGGTCCAGAGCGGCTCAGATGCGCTGATAACACGCAGCGCGCTGAGGGCAAGTAAAGGGTCGCCGCGTGTGCTCACGCTCGAAACGAGGCAGCCAAAAACCGCAAATGAACTGAATGGCTTTTTAAATCAGCACCCAAAATCTGTAAATTTATTTGCTGAGGAGGACAGTCTTAAAATATGAAAAGAATGGAGGGCCTGATTAGAAAAAAAATTAAATAACAACAACTAATGCAAGACTTTGACTTTTGGCATCGTCTCTTTCAATGAACCAATAAAAATGTTCACCCCAAGTCAACTGAGTAGCTTCTTCCTAGGTCAAAAACAAAGAACAAAGAAGGAAACTAAATTTTGCCCGTTTTTGGTTACTTGTAGACCCCGCATGCCCCCGAGAGAGTCTCGCTTGCATGCTGCTGTTCCCGTGTGGTTATCAAGGTTCCCTGGCTTGTGCTGTGGTTGGAACTGGGATGATAACTAAGCCCGTTACTGTGCCAACTCCCCAAGAACTTACATAACATAATAAAATATAGGGGAAAGGATAGCTGGAGGAGATTCAGAGGTGATAAATGAAGCAATGGAAGTGTACAATAAAATGCGAGATGAAGGATAGAAAACAAAAATTAGAGGAATAACAGAATGAAACAAGCTCATTTCAAATATAAGGGAGGAAAAGAAGGAGAAATGAAGCATAAATTTTAAACTGCAAAATGTCAGTGAGCCTCCCAGATCCAGCCTTTTGATATTTTAATGTTACAAATTCATGACTCATTGAGATTTCTGAAATTTTACATTAGAAAGGAAACCAAAGAGACCCCAGCTAAACTGTGGAAACTTCATCAGTAACTGATACTCAATCAAGCGTGCATTTTACAGTGATTACAGTGATCTGCTCTAAACCTAAGCAGTTTCTATGTATATAGCTAAGGTCTATTGAGAGATTCTTTGGCAACGCGTCAGACAGTGACAAACCCAATAAACATTACATTCACACACGTGTCCTCCTGTTGCTCATGCGTATTGGTGCACATCCCTCAAACGCAAAATTAGAAAATCCACCGGTTCCCGGCCCATTTCCGTCTCTGTCCCCAGACCCTACTTCTCCTTACCCACCAGCCTGTTGGCGTGGAAAATGACCTGAAGCTATGTAACCAGTCTTGTTTTTAGAGACACCACATTTAGAAGTTAGCTGTTAGATCTGGCGACTGTGGCTCAGTATTGCCTTTTTTGTGCCTTTCCTAAAATTTAGAGACAGTGCACTGAACCTTCACCCTTTACGACTGGCTTACTCCGCTCCCTCTGGTTTTAACCTGGCTTCTTCTCTCCCCTTGTTTCTCTTCTCTTCCTGCCACCCCGGGCCTCCTTCTGTTTCCTCTCATTTCCCCTTGCTTTCTTCACCTTGATAAGGGTGACTGTGGGCCTCAGAGAGGACCGGTATACCCAGCATGACGCTTTGAGAAAGTGGCACTGTTAGCACCACTGCAAGTGTCCCAAGTCGGGACTCCTCAGCAGAGGTTTCTGAGACGGTCTCCATAAAATACAGCTGGACCAAGCTTGGAGAAAACAGATCCAGGCAAATTTTCTTCTTAACGGCCTATTGCTTTTTAAATGGTAAGCATTTTTAGGTGGGATGCTTTCCAAATAAAGTATATATTTTGCCATAATTTTTATAAGTGTAGTAACATTAAGAGTTTGTAGGGGTCAGGGGTGGAAAGCACCTAATCCATCTGCCAAAAGCAAATATGCATTCCTCTCTCCAGTGTTTTGGAGTAATATTTTTTATTTTTAAAAACCATGTGCATTGTAGGAAAAAAATGTGGGAAAGATGAACATAGGCGCAGTGTTATTTCCAGGGATTGGGGGATCTTCTGCTCAGTCTGACCTGGTGTCTTAAAAGCCGTGGGCAGCGGTTCTCAGAGTGAAGCATGCATTGAGATCACCAGGATGGGTCTTGTGAAGCACTGAGGCTTGGCCCCACCCCACCCCCAGATCTCCGAGTCCCCGTGTTGACAGTGGGGCAGGGACTGCACTGTGAAGTATCCAGCTGCTGCTGCTCCTGGCCCTACACGGATCTGACCCCAAGCTCATTTCACACAGAGGCTTCCAGAGCAACACAGAGATAGCGTTTCTGTGTGCATTTTCTTCAATCTTTACCTGTGAATCGTACTCAAGTTTGCAGGAGGCCAAACCCACTGGGCAAAAGTAGCTTAGTCTTTGTAGTCGTTCCTGCTTTTCCAGGAACATTTCTCAAGCAGGAAGCTGTTGCATTATTCCTAATTTTCAGGGCAAGGAACAGAGATCTGCTATACTTATTGTGAGACCTGGAGTAGGACTCGTACTTTTCTCTTCCTGGTCTCTGCCTTTGTCCAGTTCACCAGGTTCCCAAAGGACTCTGTTAAGGACACGCCTCGGCCAGACGAGGAGGCCTGCAGCGGGAAATCCCACTCGTGACCACAGAGCAGTGGCTCCCGCCCTGGCGGCTCACACACCTGTGAAGGTCCACGGCGAGTGGCTGTGTCCACCTGAGACTAACACATGCTCCTCCGAGGAGAGTGACGGTTACACATGCTCCTCCGAGGAGAGTGACGGTTGCACACGTCAGCAGAGTTTTCCTTGTCTCTTTGGTGGCCTGTCTGACTTTAGGTGGACTTTCAGCAGTACAATGGTCTAGCCCACTGCACAGCATATTTTGAGTCTTAGGTAAAAATCTTACCAAGATAACGAACTGTTCTTGCTAGGTGTTCCTAGCCGTTCTGCACTGTGCCCTATTATATAAAATATATCTTCAAACTTAGATAAAAATCTTATTAACTTTATCAACATTGCCAGTGGTTCCTGCTAAGTATTCCAGTCTGTTCTGCTTTCTGCAGAATCTTGAAACTTAGATAAAAATCTTATCACTAAATTTGTCAACATACGCAATTGTTCTTCTTTACCTAAAAGAATTCAACTGCATCACTAATGTGTTAGGCATTATTTGGGCGTATGTTCTGAGTTCTAAACTTCCTGAAACACCAGCACAGAGAAACAAAACCTGTCACTAGCAAAGACATTGAGAACCAATATAAAAAATTTCCCTTTATTTCTTCCTTTAATTTTTTAGTTAGGTGGCATAGTTAGGTGGATGTAAAAGAATCCTGTGTTTCAAAAATTCTAAAATTTATAATCTTATGAAACATGGGCCATTTTAGCCACAAAAATGTGAAAGAGGTTATTTCAGATGAAAGAACAATATGTTAAATTGAGTTAGCTTAATACTGCCACACTCTGTGTTTCATTTATTTATTTTATAACCCCGTGCCGCTGTTAGAGAACACTGGTCACCTGCCCTGACTGGGTCAGACTTACACCATGTCAAGACGGGGGAGCCCGTCAGTTCATCCAAAATCACTGCGTCCAACAAAATGCTATGGTGTCCTTTCTCATTCAGCTTCGAGCATTTCCGCATTGATTTTCAGAATTGTTTAAACTAAACCGCATATTCGAAGTGCAAGCTTGGTTTATTCGCTCAGTGCAGGGAAAGGGAAGTTGTCACTGTATCTCATGCAGTAACATGGAAATGCTTGAAAAGCATGAAGCACCTCAGTCCTGACTTCTCACCACTTTTCATGCCCATCCCAGCCTGGGCTTCCCATCATGCTTTTCCCGGGCACAGAAGCTGCTCGGGGCACTGAGGGCGCAGTTAGGCCTCACGGGAACGGGAACCCTGCCGTGCCCAGCGAGACGGGTCAGGAGATGCACTGGTGCTTGGTCACACTCAGAGATGTTGCGGGGGCTGGGAGGGAGCTGACTCTGTTCTTGGTGCTGCGCAGATTTCCAATCAGATCCCAGGGGCGCCCAGCGGCTCGCTGCGCTGGGTATGCCCTACTTGGAAATCCCATTTTTGAAACTAAAGATGTGGATAACAACCATTCGTACTTCAGTGCATTTCTTCTGAGAAATAACAAGTAGGAGAGACTTCAAGGACAGCACCAGCACGTGGCAGTAGAAAGGAAACAACGTCACGTTGCTCTCAAGGCACCAGGAGTAGCACAGGTCCTTCCCTTGGCTTTATTTCTCCATCCCCTCTAGCAGTAACTTTGAGACAGATGCTTAATGCATTTCAGTTGTTCACTTTAATGTTAGACTCTCGGTATTAGCATATCAGCATGTTAAACCATCGGACTTTTACTTTGTGCTCCTGAGTGGTCATTCAGTTATCACCAAAGCCAAACTCGAGCATCATCTTCCTGTCACTGTCTTTGAGCACCTCAGGGTGGTCTCCTTAGCAAGCTGGCTGCAGTGCCCTCGCAGCAAAGGTGCCCATCAGTGGGTGAGGTGTAGATGCACGAAGGGTGTAACTCAGGGGTGGTTACAGCGGCTTGTATAACAGTTCCCCAGCATTTTTGCTCACATCAAGAACTACAGATGTTCACCTAAAATGTCAAGGTATTCATGGGCAACACAGTGACAAAATTCAAATAATTACAAGTCAATTTGTTCATTCATATGACTACACACTGGGTCTGACTGGTCATTTCCAGTTGGAGACAAGGACAAAGCTCGTGGCATAACCCACGCCTGCAAGGGCCTCACTCAGCTATGCAGCACCTTCTGCTGAACACCGTATCTCCAGGTTTGCTTTTCTCCCATCATGTTCATTAGTGGGAAAATGAGCAAAGAGATTCTCCTGCATGGGCTGCACTAATGTCCATGTCGGGTACTCAGGAATGGTGTTCACTTATATATGGCTCTGTATTAACTAGAAATTACTACACAGGCACAGTATATTTAAATCAGGACACAAGGATGATAAGAAAGTTGCCAGCTGATTGACTTTTCATGTATAAATGTTTGAAAAAAGATTTATATTCATATATAATGTAAGTCAAGGTTTTAAGATCAGAGTAGCTTCATGTCAAAAGATCTGAATAAAATACAAAACCAAAAAAGCAACTATTAAGTACTTCTTTCAGAAAAATAAGTATTACTCCAAGTAAATGTTGCTTTTGCCTAAGGATAAATCCAAAGTTTGTTCCTTGCCAGATGTGTGACCACCAGCAAGATAACTGTCTGAATCTGAAAAATGGAAATAATTATGCTGTAATGTGTAATATTGTTATAATGCTTGGAATGATCTATTTGCATGCAAAATGCTTAACATAGGACTTGGCAAATGGGAGGCATACAATGAAAAGAAAGTGCTACTATTATTATTATTATCAACATCATTGCCTTCCACACCCCCACACACACACTTGGAGAATCTTTGCATGTCAACACTGGGGCTGCTGGGAAGTTAATACCTTAACTCAATAATATGAACCTTTGTTAAGATAGATACTGTGGCATCAGCTTAAAGGAGATGTATAGATTTCTGTGTAATTTAAGTAAAATAACATTGAAAATGAAGGGGGTTGCAGCAGTGTTGATACAGAACTCTAATGGCGTGTGAGTCCAAATCTCTCTACATATTAAACTGTAAGTGACCACACTCAGGGGAGAAACATGTAGCACAGTCCATGCCTTTGTTTACCTTGGCCCTCACCTAGCGGAGCTCTTTTCCTTCTTTTCTGCAGTTGCACGTGCCGTGTTTTACCCCCTCTCCTTCAGAACGCACCGTCTTCCCGGCTCTGACTCCTGGGGCACGCGTGGAGCCCATCATACCTCTTTGCTCATTATTTCATGTTTGTGTGTATTATTATCCCAATTATCATTTCAAAAGATCACTTTTATTATATTTGTTCACCAGAAAAAAGACAGAGAGAGAGAGGGAGGGAGGGAGTTCTGAGCTGCAAACAGGTAGTATTTACTCACTATAAACCTGGAGACAAAAGCCAAGGGCTATGTAACTTATCATTTGACTGAAATCGTCAGAGGAACCGACCAGTGAACTTCGCAAACTAGATCAGTAATTCAAGTAAAATTTCAAAGATAACACAGTTGATTTCCTGGAAGAAATAAGTTGCATAATTTCCTTATCCACTATCTTCTTCATGAAAAGTAATTACAGCACACACAAAAGACTGCATCCATAAGCATTGTAGCAATGCAGGCTTTCAAGGGGGCCTTGGGAGAGCCTGGGTGCTTCCATGAGCGAGGGCTTTGGGCTCTGGGGCACAGCTCGTTCTCAAGGACCTCCAGGAACAGACTCAGGGCTCTTTAATAAATATTCCAGAGTCAGGCTTTCCTGGAAAAAACAAATTAGTGTGAGGAGCCAGTCCCAGGCAATTTCAGTTTTAAAAATAGCCAGCATTATTAAGCCTGCTGTGGTCCTGTGAGCAAAAGAAAGTCCTTGTTAATATTTGCCTCGGCTCCCCACACTGGAGCACTGAAGCTGCCCTGGAACTCCTGCCTGGCAAACCCTGAAAGGGTGTCAGGTTTTTATTGCTTGGAATCACTTTTTGGTCCTTCTCAAGGCAAAGTTTTAAGGGGAAAGAGGTTGGTCCCCCCTTATCAAGTGAGGCTTTGGGTGAAGGACATGCAAGTGATGCTCTGCGTGTCTCACTGGGGACAGCGCTGTCCTCCCTCTTTATTTCAGCTCTGCATTTGCCTAATTGCTCTGCAGGGCTGGCAGGGATGTCCCTGCAGCCCTGTGGCTGTGCTGACTGCAGAGACCCTACCTGGCACGGCAAGGCGGTGCGTCAGCACTCGGGGGTGGAATGAATGAAAAGTCAGTCGGCAGGACTGCAGTGGTAACACATACCACTCTAACCTAGTTTGCCAATCATTTCAGCCGGTCACCGTAGACTCGAGCAGTGCTTAGGATGGTAAGTGAATTGCAACCCACATGTTCCTGCTGCTTAATTGGGCTTTTTGTTCTTCCAGTTCTCTTTTAAATTCACAGCAAACAAATCTAACCAGCTCAGGAAGCCACACGTAAGCTGAATGTTGATGTTGAGTTTCATGCAATTATCTTTCATCTGCCCTGCTTTGAGAGCCAACTGGTTTTAGACGAGCGATGGCCATCCACACAGAGAGACGCATCACACTGCTGTCTTACTACCTTTACCCCAAACTCAGAGGGTTAACTTTTTTAGAAGTCTCATATTTTTATGAGCCTATGTCCTTCCCACATCTTTCTGGACCTTGGTGTCACACTTTGTGTCAAAACTAGAAATTTGAAATTTCTGGATTTGTAGTTCTGCCAAGACAGAGTTAAACACTGTTTGGGCTCTGGCTGCCTAAAGGAGCTGGAATTGTTCAAAGCTGCCATCTCGTGCTCTCCAAGAGCTACAGTAGCTTTCTGGACAGATCGGGTTAAATATTTGTCCAGACCCGTTACAGGATGATAAGGCGGTAAGAAGTTGTGCAGTGCAACACTCAGGGTTCCAGAGCTCACAGCTGTCCCTGTGTGATGTCCACACAGTGAAGAAGACTCCGGGCCACGAAGATGAAGAGCCTGCTGCTTCTGGTGCTGGTTTCCGTCTGCTGGGCTGACCATCACTTGGACAACTACACTCTGAATCATGACAGAGTTATCCACATCCAAGGTAAGAAAACTGACTCTCCTATGAGAGTCAGATTCATTTCAAGTTTCTTTCAGCTAAGACGCTGGACTCATGTTACTTCTGCCGTGTTAACTTTTTCTTTCCCTTTCTGCTAATTGGTGAACACTCTGCCTGGCTTTCGAGTGCTCTTGCATTAGAAGAGAGTTAAGAGCTGGGGACAATTAAAGTTGGATGGTTTAAGAACGTCCAACTGCAGTGAGTTGATGCAGTGGAGTTTGGTGCTTTTTGTGCAGCTGCTGTCTCCACGCAGAAGACAGGGCAGGAAGTTCATCAAAATGCACAGCGAGGGGAAGAGATCAGAAGTAAAACTTACAATGTTGGGCTGTTCTGTTACAGTAAGTGTGCAATCATTAATCAGAGCAGTGCAAAAACATGAAAATCCAACAAGCAATGCCCAGGCGAAAGTGGCTTACCCTACGGCGACCCCCTTCAGGAGAGCCACGGCTCCTGCAGACTGGTGCTGCACATTTCTGTCGAGCTCAGCTGAATCCCAGCCCAGCCCAGCGCTGTAGCAACGCTGGAGGCTGCAGCACAATGCAGGTCTCTCCTTCCATCCGGCTTTGCAGGGGACACCGTGCATTAAAAGTGTCCTGGCACTCACGCAGTAAGGAAAGGCTGTTCTCAGAGGTGTGCCTCCTCGCCCGCCCTTGCCTGCTGAGTAATTAAAATCCAAATTACAGGACTGAGCAGCTTAACCACGTGAGCACATTAATCGTAGATAACCTCGTTTGGGTCACCAGACGCGTTCGAACTTTGCTAGGAGACATGAAACACTGAGTTGTATGGTCAAGGTCAAAGGTGTAGCCACAGAAACCTGCGTTCGCTGCTGAAATGTACGGCGTGTGGAGGTCAAATGGTAATGCAAACCTGGCTGGAAATACCTCACGCAATGTGATTACCAACTATGCAATGTGATTACCGAGTAAATATAATTTTGAATTTGTCTGTGTCTGTCTATCATAGACACATCTCTTTCAGGTTTGTTTGCTTCTAGTAGTTTCATTTTTTCCACTGTTGAACCATGACGAGAAATTATATAATCATAAATTTTACAGCACACGCTGCTGACTCAGCTGCTTCCTGAATGTAGTAAAACCAAAGCTATTGCTGAAAACTAAAAGAGACTTATGCATATAGTTGATAAGAAATAATATCATTGTACTTTCTGGCTAATTGCACAGCTCAGCCCAAATGGTATATCAAACTCATGAATAACAGCAGTTTGCAATCAAATGTAAACTAAGCTTTAGATTTGTATAACAGCAGTTTCAAGTTCTTAGCAAACACTGAGATGATGAATTATGTACAACCTATTTAGCCTATTTATACCCAGGGTATGAAACTATTATTTTAAAAATATTCCAACATTTTAAAAACTACTCCTGTAAGTAAGACTGAAATTTTCTCAGTGAGGAAAGTCGCTGAGCTTGGCATCCCTCCCCATCCTGGTTGGTGAAATTTAGTGCAAAGATGTTTCTGACCCAAGGAGTCAGAATTAACCAGCTGATTTGCATACACTGTCCACTGTCCACTTTTTTTCAAGCGCCTTGATAGTTTACTTCATTTTAATTGTAAATGCACATTCTTAGAAAGTGTAGGCTGGCCCTGGAGAGCTGCTCACAGCTTTCAAATGACAGAGTGATGGAACCTATATTTGGCTATGCAGATTAATATTGAAATGTCTTTTGGGTCATAGGATTGTGCGGTTGTGTCCACCAGACAGGGTTTATTTTAGAATAGTTCCAAATACTGGTTCTCTTTTCCCAATAACTTTTTTCCCTTTTCCTTCGTGATAAGATTCAAATTGAACTATCAAAATTCAGAGTCCTTCAGATAAGCTGTTTCCACATTGATTTCGGTTGATTTTGTGATGCACGAGTAAATTATGTGGTGCAAGGGAGTCCAATCAAGCAGGCGGGTGCCTCCATGACTGTCTGGAAATACCAGGCTGTTATCCCACATTTAAAACATTTACTTACTAAGCATGGCGCAGAAAGAATTTAAGGGAGTTGAAATGCTCAACAATTTTATAAGAATTTGTGTCCAGGTGATAAAATTAACCATCTGAATCTCAAATTCCTAAACTGTAAGGATAAGCAGTTGAACTTCTCTCAGGTATAGAGAAATAATCAACTTCATTTTATTGCAAAAACACCTGTTCTATTTTTGTACTCTAAGGCCCTTGAGTATAAATGATAC